>PVJA010030782.1:0-25478 GCA_004027025.1 Myocastor coypus
TCTTAAGAATGCAAGCCCATATGTAGTGAGGCCAACTTTCCCATAAGTGCCCTCTCTCTTCTACACTCAGCCCCCTTCTGACGGTGCTGTCCTCAAGCCGCCATCCACACCAGAAGCCCCAGCTTGCTCTCTCGTCGCCTGCTTTAGCCATCAATTATTAAGCACCTCTGGTCTTGAACTTAGCTGCTCTCTAGTTTAACTCCCGCCCGGCTGTCCCAAGAAACCGGGGCTGTTCACCAAGTACAGTGGCTCTTGAGTCCACTACCAGTCCATCCTTTCGCACCGAGTCGGCCTGACCACGGGCAAAACACCCTTTCCTCCGAGTGCATTTACACATGGCACTGTGGAGCCTCTCCCTTTTTCCCAAACTCATTTGTCACCCACCATGACCTTCACAGCTGCTTTCTAGCCTCTCCACTCTGCGGAAACTGCTGCTTCTACACTGAGCCCAACAAATATTTATCAAATGCCCACTTGATGACGGGTTCACAGGACCCCTAGGAAAAAAAGCTCCAGAAATGGCGAGTGCTGCGGGGCGACTGGGCAGGTGGACGGACATTTGCCTGAGTCGGGGATACTGCCAAGGACAGGCTACTGAGCTAAATGGGCCACAGGAATAAGAGTCTGCAACGAATATATGGATGGGCTCAGCGATCCCACACGGAGCACGGCACAGAACTGCCAGAACAAGCTGGGCAAGACGATGCTGTGCGTTGCTAGGGACTTCACGGTTCGCTCTAGGAAAGGAGCCGGGACAGCGACTTAGGAAGGGGGAGCGGCAGGTGGGATGGGAGTAAGAGGTGATCCGAACGAAGCACGTTGCAACCGCTCAGGTCAGGGAGGTACGGGAGGAGTGTGCAGGTGTAACCGACACAAAAGCCCTTCGTCCGCACCACGTGGAACGGGAGGCCTCCCAGGCGCAGGGGTGCACTCCTAGGCGTCCATTTTCTGCTACAGAAACAGGATATATGAGGTCATTGCTAAGGAGACAGCTAACTTTGGTTCAATTTCAGTTCCTAGACTCTTGTTTCGGGCTTTTGGTGCAGGCACCTGAGGGGAGGGGACCCTCACCTCCTCACAGCCTGCGAGGGGAGACGCTGGAGCCCATGGTCTGCCTCAAGGCCGCACTCTCTATGAACTTATCTCTCTAGGCCCCAGCTCTTCACAGTTCAGCCACCTCCCAGCTGGACCGAGCTGCGATTGTCCACACATGGATCTCAGGAGACACGGGAGGTACTAACCACACTGCACCCCAAAAACCTAGCACGGTTGTCAGGAAACTCCTGGAAACTTCCCGAACTTTCCTTGAGCAGGAATAACTGCTCAGCTCATCCCTGTTTTCTCAAGCTACTCTAAGTATTGTTTATAATCATTACAACTGCATCATATGAATATTAAATAGGGTAGTTCTCTGTATATGTCTGAAACTCCTGAAGCCTTGCCAACTTTGTGGATAAGTTGATACGTTTTAAATTTGTCTATGTATCCTCCTGTGTCTAGCCTTTTTGTTTGTTTGTTTGTTTTTGGTCAGGTTCAAATAAAAGAATAACATTCAAGAATAGTCCTAGGAGAAGCCAGTAAACAGGCATTCCATGGGCTGTGGGTAAAGCTCAGTGAGGGAGCACTTAGCAACACTTTAATTTTAGTTCTCTCTGTCTCCTTCTCTCCCCCTCCCTCTCTCTCCTCTCCCCCCTCTCTCTGATACACACACACACATACACACAGAAGAATGCCTTTATTTGATTTCTAACCGTGCCATTCTGAGACATGCTTGTAACCCAAAGATCTTTTCATAGCAAAGCAAATTCTCCTAAGAAACAACGAAAGCTCAGATTCACTCCACAACTCAAAAATACTCACATAAAGATTATAATACAAATTAATATAGAAAATATAAAGTAGACAGAAAAAAAAAAAACCAAATTAATCCGCACTTTCCTTTGAAAACGTTGCTGGCTGTGCAGGCGACGGCCACGCCCGCCGACGCACCACTGCCCTCTGGGGCTCCACGGAGTCCTTTTCTGCTCCTATTAGAGGAGCCACTCTGTGGCACTCGCGTTGCCTCCTGTTTAGGATTCCACGGAGACGTGACCCTGCACACTGCATCGCTGTGAAGGGGATTCACTGCTCCCCCTGCTACAGGGATGTTTGGATGCTGTTTTTCTACATTTTACACCATTTCCCACACTTCACGCTTCTCCCCTCCCTTGAAATAAGGAATTCCTCTAACTTTTCCTTCTCCTCTGCAGATGTGAAGAAGAGATAGACAGACCTTCTCTACGGCCTCACCCATGACCCTGCAGAGAGGCAGGGAGGCAGGAGGGAGTGAAGATGGGGAGGGAGGGGCCGAAGGCTCAGCCCACACTTGGCGTCACACGCCACTCACAGCGCACGCTGCCACTCATTTACCAAGTTAAAACTTATTGCGAGGCATACTCACAGGACAAGCTACTTGCAATTCAAGATATAGAGAGATACACGTACAGTATCTACACACACAGGGCCAGCGAGACGGCTCAGCGGTCTAAAGCGCCTGCAGAGCAAACTGAAGGCCAGCGCTGCGGCCGCTCCTCGATCCCTGGCACCACATGCTGCGCACCCCCACCCCAGGGCGGGCTGAGCCGGCCATGACACAAACAAATGGATGAGGTTTAAGAGAAATAAATAAAAAAATCTTTAAAAAAATCTACACACACATATTATATATTATATATATATATATATATATATATATATACATATATATATATATCAGTAGCAAATCAAGTTTAGTAAGGTGAAATTTAAAACTATAGCATATAATGTGAATAAATGTAAATGTGATAATGTTCACATTTCAGCAGAATAAAAATTGTCTGGAGACAAGTGGAAAAAAATAATTTATTGCAGAGTCCTTTACACATTGACATGGAACATTTAGACATATATTGATATGTTGATAGGAAATACTAAATGTACAGAGAAGCCTTTTTGCAGAAAAGCATCCGCACTACACTTTACAGGGGTAGGCACCGACATGTCACCAGTACAGTTTTAGAACAAGAAGCCAATGATGTCAACAGGGGTACGCTCTGCACTGCAACCAAACAGTTTCTGAGTGTGCTGCCTCGGGTAAAACCATATTTTCCCAAGCTTAAGAGGAGGAGGCTAATTTCTGGGAGGAAAGCCAGGGAGCACGGCGCCAGGCGCAGTGTGCTCCAGCGTTCTGCTGGGGTGTGAGGCAGGGCTCTAGCGAGCAGCCCCAGCTGATGTACCAGCAGGCAGTGAGCAGCGCATCCTCCTGTCCAGCTGTGCGTGGCTGCCATGGCCAGCCACAGGGAGACAGCGTGGCCAGCCACGGGGAGACTGTGTGGAGGACAGCGCGGGAATCGGGAGGCAGCAACCGAAAATTACAGGAGTGTGGAGTCTGCATTACCAATGGGGAATCAGCATACTTCAAAATAGTCACTCTTTCTTAGCAGGGTATATTAACTCTTCAGACATTTCAAAATAAACTATATTTTCCCTAAAACTTAGAATTCATTCTTTAGAAAATCATTTCTATAACAATATACACCAACATGATATAAATTTTGTTCTATATTATAGTCATTAAAATATACATACATGCATATACATATATATATATATGGGGCATTAAGCAGATTTGGTAAACCACAGAGCCAAATACTGTTCCGTTTCCTTTACTTCAACAAATATTTTAATTAGCTCAACAAATATTTATTGGGTTGCTACTACTAGCAGATCAGCATTTCAGGTAAAACTTACAGTAGACTTGAAGACACAAAAGTTCACAACACCCACATTAGAAGCCACGCTTCTGATAATCTACTAGAACCACAGAAATACTCAGAGGCGGAGCTAGTGTTAAATGATGGACGACACAGGATCCGTGTGGAAGAACTGCGGGGCAGAGTGAACAGGTCGGTGAAGCCAAGGCGGGCGGAAGTGCTCCTCAGCTTGCAGGGGTCAGGAGACCCCGGAGGAGGCCGAGTGGCGATTCTCTTCATCCCAAGAGCTGTCATTCAGTTTTCCTCCTGGCCTGTTTCCTTCAAAAAATGGAAGAAATAAGATATTGATGTGGAGTGAGAAAGCCTGTCGTGTTTATTTTTCTAAGAACAGGGTCTGCATTCATATTTACAATGTTCTATCATCCATGCCACCCGCAGTTCTGGGTGACCCTGTTCTCCGGGCCACCCAAATGAGATCCCCGACACTTGAGTGAGGGCATTTGGCTCAGAGTACCATAAGAACTCATGCCAACCTCATAGACCAGCGATTTCAAGGCAAAATACAAGAAAGAGGGTCGTTTATAAACTTGACATCCTGTTTCCTTTAGGATTTGTTACATTCTTCTTAAAAAGCACTCTTAGAGGGTACAGATCATTACACAAAAAGTGTAACAGATGAGCTTCCCCCTCCAAAGAGCTCCTGATGCAGAGGAACAAAAGGTCTCATCCTGGTATCCAGGCAGCCTGTACAAGGAGGCCCAGCCTGCCCTGAGCGTGCACAGCTCCACTCTAGGGCTAGGCTGGGGACCCCGGGGCTCAGGGCCTGGGCTCAGCTGGAGCAGAAGCACAGCGCTCCTATCCTAACAACTTAGCGCTTGCCTGAGGAGTTATTTCCAACCTGGTAGAGTATATGTCATTCTAATCTCTTGAGAAAACTCAGGAGGGACTGGATTTAAAGAAATCCCAACATACCTCACGAAGAGATACTCCAGCTCTCCCTAGACAGAGCTATAACGTCAGAGCTAAGAAAGAAGTCTCCCATTAAATGCAGTGTTTACCTAGTCCCACGGGGGGTCACAGAGCTGGACCAGGCTCCACCTCACAGCCCTTACCGTCAGCCATTTTGCAATAACCACGAAGAAGAGGAACAAATGCACAGGCCTCCTCAGCCTTGGCACTTGACTTTGATTTCATTTCAAAGTCTGGCAGCCACACAGCATCCTCCAAAATGTCTTTAATGTTCCTACCAGCTTCAGTTACACCCACCAGCTTACTAAGACTTAATTTCTGTAAGAAGGAGTTTTTTCAAATAAAACACATTCTCGGTGCTTGTGATTAAATGACCAGTTCAATGCCCAATCTTCAAAGGCAGAACGGGACCCGCCACTCCTACCTCTGTGCCTGCGTGTTTTCTGGAGAGGAACCAAACTTGCATGGGTTCCTTCTTGCCCTTCATGGACACCGGGCCTCTGTGCTCCAGGTGGAACTGCGGGTCTGCGTTTTCTGGAGACATAAGGCACCTGAAAGACAGGAGAAGGCCAGGGAGACAAGTCATAAACTGAGACAGCAGTAAATTTCAGCACAGGTCACAGAAACAGCAGTGACATCGGGTGGCACAGCTCATTTAAGTGGGGACAATGGTACAACCTTCTCAAATGGAAAACAGACATCAGTATGGAGGTCTGGAGTGAGGGAGGAACTTTTGAACCAGCATGGCGCGGTTCCTCAGTCGGCCCCCACAGAGGCCACGTGCAAACAGCGGGAGGCTTCCGCCCACCTGTATGTGTACTCGGACACATTGATTCTCCCCTTCTCGCCTGTGGTTTCTGTTCTGCTGGTCAGGTTGACAGTATTTCCAAAGAGACAATAGCGAGGCATCCGCTGTCCAATGACACCCGTCACCACCTCCCCTGTGTGGATTCCTATCGTTATCTGCAGAAGGCAAAGCTTGGCTTTAGTAACACACACGCACGCACGCACACACATGCACACATGCACATGCACACACACACACACGCAAGCACGCACACACACATGTACGCGCGTGCCTTCGAATTACAGAATAAGAGGGAATCATCTCATAAAGACGCAAGAACTCGAAAGCCTCTGAAGATTTTACGGACACCTCTGAAACCCCTCACTTTCTGTCTCCAATGCAACAGTGGAAGTTCGACATTTCCAGGCTGTGAACCGGGCCAGTCGGGTGAGGTAAAGAGCAGAGGAAAGGGATCACGAAGTCAAGCAGCACAGCTGCTGTTTCTTCAGTCTCATCCTCATGACCATCCGTGTATGGAAAAGACTAGGTAACCTAAAGTAAGAAATACGCTCACCCCTATTAAAGTCAGTGCCACAGTAAGCTTTGCTCTTTACTTCTGTCAAGCCGCCCTTCCCTGTCAGCACAAGTGACACTGTGACCAAGGGTCCAAGCCGGCTACCCACAGAGCCTCCACCCACGTCGCCCGCTGACCTGCACAGACTCGCCATCCACTTGAACTTGGCCGGCGATTTCCATCATGTCCAAGGCCAGGTGGCAGATGGACCGTGCGTGGTGGCCACATGGCTCTGGTAAGCCACTCACCGTCATGTATTTGTCCCCAACGGTCTCCACCTGATGGGGCACACAAGGGAGAGGCTCTCTGGTGACCGCAAAAATTACTTCTTTCATTGGTTACTCTAATAAAAATAATTCTCAGGGTTAGCAGCAACTTTAAACACTCCCCACTGTTACTTTTTAATTCTGACATGCAAAATCCTAACAAGATGCAACTTTGTAATTATTTGCAGTTTACACACCTGGCACAGAGGGGCTCTGTTTATGGCCACAGACAGACAGAAGCATTTTTCCTCTAGTAAGCAATTACTTCCCCGACCAAGATGCCCTTATAATGCAGTAGAGAAATCACCTGACTTGACCCTAAAATAATGATGGTTTGGAGGCACCAGGGCCTCAAGTCCAGTGATTCATCCTGGCCCATGACTACAGATTTTTATGAATTATTCACCAAGGCCTACACAGTCTCAAAACTAACTTTACTATAAACAGTCCCTGCTAAACTGCATCACACTGGTAGCCAGAGGAGTTCACTTCACACTCTTGCCTTTATAAAGCAATATTCCACTGGCTTTACTTTTCCATTATTATATTTGTTTCTACTTGAAACAAAGGACAGAGATGCCTTATAAATGTTTATCTTCCCGTTGATGTTATCTAAAACCAAACCTGAGTCCCAGGACCCTACCCGAGCTCCATGACTTCTTTTAGTGCAAAATATTTATGCATTTCAGAAAGAAATGCCTCTTGCCAAGCACTTGATTCCAGCTCCGTTTATAGGAGACGTGACCAACAGCCTGCACGGGAGGGCTGGCCTACAGGCACGCGGGTCGCTGATCGGGAGCCCATGTGACACACAGCCTACACGGGCAGGCTAGCCTAAGGGCACACGGGCTGCTGACCAAGGAGCCAGCTGCTTCAGGAAACATTCATTTGGGCCACACAGAAAAAAAAGTGGTAACAGGAGATAGCTATTTAAGGAAACAACAAAATGTAGCTGCAAGGCAGGCCAGTGTGCCAGGCCTGTGACCACAGTGCCAGGCTGTGGGTTCTTACAGAGGAGAAGCTTCGAAGCCCAAACTCGGAAGACCACTGCAGGGCGCTCTCAGGAGGACTTGCCTTATAAACGAATGGGTTCTTGCGAGAGTCGGTCAGCGTGTCAAACCTTGTGTACAGGTCGTTGAGCAAGTTCACGATCTTCATGGCCCCCTCGCCAGAGGCGTGCTTGCTACAGAATGCATTGAAGCCCACGATGCCGCTGAAGAGGATCGTCACGTTGTCGTACCTCTTGGCAGGCACGGGACGCTTGTGCCTGAGCTCGTTGGCGACAGATGGGGGCAGCACAGAATACAGCAGGCTGTGGGCACGAGGAGAAAGACACGGTGAGAAGCGCCGGGGCACCTGCAGAAGTGCCTCTGCTAGCCTGGCACGGTGCACCTGTGCCACCCGCTCTGGGCTCTGATAGGACACTTTTTAGGATTAGCCAGAGACAGACAGGCAGACAAACAGACAGACAGACACAGAGAGACAAAGAGACACTGCCAAGGACAGAGGGGAGAGGCAGAAGACAGACCCAGGAAAGAGAGAGACAGCAAAAGACAGAGAGAAGAGAGTCAGAGGACAGACTGAGATAGAGACAGAGACATGGAAAGGAGAGAGAAAGAAAGGAGAGACAAAGACAGAGAAGAGAGAGGAGAGATGGAGAGGAGACAGACACAGATAAAGATAGAAGCAGAGACAGAGAAAGGAGAGACAGAAGAGAGAGAGAGACAGAAAAAAGCAGAGACAGAGAAAAGGAGAGGCAGAGAACAAATATGGACCCCATTTACTTTTCTAATCTATTCTGTGTCTGCAAACCCAAGCCAATTCCAACCAAAGCCAAAGCAGCCAGTCAAAGAAGCTGAAGACCAAGGCCCGACAGTGACATCCATGTCACCACTAAGGTCCTCTGCTCGGACGGTCCCATTCTGAAATTCTCGGCATGCAAGCAGTCACTGTCACCATCTAAACCACCACTGTCCTGGAGCAACAGCTGAATCCTGCGCCCGCGTGGGCCCAAGAGCTCAGCTCAGGTCTCTTCCTGTCACAGCGCGCGGAGCAGGCCTGCACCCTGCGCGTGGCAGACCCCGCTCGCCCACAGAAGCAGCTGGCAGAAGCGAGCGGCTGTTGTCCAGATGACAAAGTGCTTTCCTTCTACAGGAAGTCTGGCACTCCCATGGCGGCGTACTGGGCACACAGGCAGGCAGGCCCAGGGCAGGGAGCCCATGGGCCCAGAGCAGAGAAGCTGAAACTGTGGCGAGGACAATGGCTTTTTGTTTAAAGGATCAGCAATCAATGAGGTCTTCCTGTCTCTTGGCTCCCCAGTCAAAGAGTGAAGCTTCAATGTACAGAATGTGCGGACATCTTTCTCATCATCTATTTGCAACATCTAAGCAGAGAATGGGGGGCTTTTGGGTTAGCTCAGTGGTTTAAGCTCTTTGGCCGGCAGTCCCAGTCAGGCACAGGGGACAGAGGTTCAATCCCCAGACCCTCCCTTAAGGCAGCCTGAGCCCGCCAGGAAAAAAAAAAAAAAAAAACAGCCTTCTAAGTAGAGACCATATTGTAAAATATCAAGGCAACTTTTAAAATAAGCAAAACTAGCTAATGCTAAAAAAAATTCATAGTGAAAGGGTTATAACGAAATCACCTTGAAACCAAGCATCTGAAAAGTCTGATTCTAATCTATCATTCTCACAAATGAGGGCTCTTGAAGCACCGCCACCCTAAATAGTACGAAAAGACTCAGAAAGTGGGTTCCGCCTGGGGAAACCCCGGCCAGGAAGGGCGCGGCTGCTCTCAGCAGCAGATTACACGGAGGGCGAAGGGCGGCCGGGGCTTCCAGGCGCTCAGCGCCTGCTCTGGACTCCTGGTCTAGGGAGAGAGGTCGGCACTGCCTGCCCTGGGGAACAGAGGGCAAAGCCAGGGAGGTACTGTCTGCAATAAAGTACAAAACATAGGAGGATTTGCTTCACTTTAAATTGTGCTTTCTTAGAGTATCAGTTAGCCGTCTGTTTACAGGTTGGACCTCAAGTATACCCTGAAGCCCCGAGCACTGTGGGCTTTTGGGAAGCAGCAGCACCCAGCAGAATCAGCAGTGCAGATGTGTAGATGGGGGGGGGGGGCACGCCACGACGGACACGCCCCCTGGGCACACGCGGACGCATCTCTCCTCTGTGCTCCCCAGGAGCCCCCTCCGCTGCGTGCCCCCGCGCTGCTGGGCCGCTATGTGCAGAAAGGCGAAGGAGCCAAGGGCCATGAACTGAAGTCTCCCAAGCTGACAGCCCAAGCTCACTTTCCTCTTTTAAGCTAATTCTCTTGTGTGTGTTGCCATAATACAAGGCTGGCTGAGGAAACTACAAACGCAGGCACTAGAAAATACTGAGTCACGGTACAAAGGAAAAGAAACTCGGGGGAGTTCTACAGCTTAGGCAGACGGTATGCTGAGGAGCTCAAACTTACAAACCTGTGGGACCGGAGCGCTAGGTGTGGTCTCGCAAGCTCCGTTACGAAGTGTAATGTTACCATGCTATGGCTTGTGTCCAGTTCCCCTAAAGCCTCCTATAGTCGTGGCACGGGGACTTCTAGAGTTTGAGATGAACTCATGATCCACTGGGATTATGGGTGATCCAGGATCAGATGATGGGTGTGAGTACTGCTGGGACTAGGGGTGTGGCCTGAGCACAGCCTGAGGCAGAGGGCCTGAAGGGAATTCAGAGAGACAGAGAAACAGACTTCCTCTCTGTTGCCCTTTTGCTCTGTTGCCGTTGTTGCTGTTCTGCCGCCATGAACTGCTGCTCTCTGCCGTGTGCCACTCTGCTGTGGAGCCAGCCGAGAGTGGACTGAAACCTCCAGTAACTGTGAGCTAAATAAACCTTTCCTTCCTTCATTTTGGGTGTCGGGTGTCTGTCCCAGCAACGAGAGGAGGGAGACATACTAGGATGGACTATGCCATGTGCCAATCAAATAAGTGCAACTGGAGCTGCTCTGCAGGAAACGGGAGACTGTGCTGTCTGTCCTACATACTCGCTGGCATTTGTAAAAGGGAGAGTGAGTAGACCGGAAGGAAGTGACCGCTGCTTTCAGCTTCAGGACACAGAGGCCAAGGCGCGTCGGTGAGTAGCCGCCGGTGCAGGCCTGCGTCTGGGCTACACCCTCTGTTTCAACCATGCTATGAGGACGGGGAAGGCTGCATTAACTCGTGTGCCGTCTCCGTGCTCAGCACCTGCACGGGTGCAGTGTGACAGAGAACAGCAGGCCATGCTGCTCTTCGAGGACTGTGACAACTGCGGTGAGGATGGAGCCGCCGGAGCAATTCCACGCCAGCATAGCCGCCGCCTTACCAGCATCGGCACCACACAGAACCCGGGCAAAGGCGCGGACAAACATGCAGGACCTGACGCTTCTCATTGATATCAGAAGCACGGAAACGCAGGAGGCAGGATGGGTACTCGTTTCACTCTGTCACTTGGAAAGCATGCATTTTCTTCATGCTACTTGCCTGTATTTCATTATTTAGTTTCTCATTCATATCCAAAGGGTAGTTTTGAGTTTTCATATTTTTACTAATTCACATCACCCTATATGTACTGTCTTTGCAAATGACGTTATAATCAGAGTCACGTCTCTCTAAAATAATTTGCAGTATACGTACAGAGTCTTTTAAATCATAAGCGCACTGCTCGTCACAACCCAGCGCTGCAGACAGCGGTCACTACATTCACTGCCCAAGTGGATGGACGAGCAGATGCCTCCGTGGACTCCGCACAGTTGAATCTCACTCTCACTTTTGGCTATTTTGGCACATGCTCTTTTACTCTAGCTTGTAAAACTACAATATATATTTCTGCTATGATTAAGACTGATTTTATTTCCTTCTACACAGCTGTTCTTTTTTTTTTTTTTCTTCAAAACCAAAGTAGGGTTCAGGATATGGTTTGGGGTTGCAACACATCCGCAGCGTGCGTGATGCTCTGGGTTCAATGACCAAAACCTGAATAAAGAAAGGAATGAACAAACCAACGCATGAATCCAAAGCAGAGGAGTCTGTCGGTCCCTGCTCAGCAGAGGAGTCTGTCTCTCCCTGCTCAGCTACGGCAAGGCCCGGGCCTTTCGATCTGGCTACCAATCTGAACTACGGCAGGGTAGCAACATACCATGACGAGAAAGCACAAGGCCCTCGTTCTTACGTGTCTGTCTTTTTCTTCTCATCTTCCAAGGCTCTGAGCGTGAGCTGCAGCCTGTCTGTGAGGATCTCCAGCTCCTGCGTGAGTTTGTACTCCTCCCTGAACTGCTCGCCCAGAAGGACCAGGTCGCGGGTCGCGTCGTGCAAAGGAATGTCACTCAGGTACAGACCTCTCCTCGTGAGATCGTCCAGGTTCATCACGCTGTCACAAGACAGAGGCAGAGTCAGTCCCGCCGCCACAGCACAGCCCAGCCCGGGAACCAGCCAGGTGACATGCTGCCGGGTCCTTCCACTGAAGGGTCAGGCTGAGGAAAAACGGTTCTGAGAGCTGAATTCTTAAGACGACCTTATTTTCTCATATACCTAAAACCCCGTCTGAGAGTGGTAAACTTGAGCTACATTTTTGTCAAGGTGTGTTTTGTGGAGCTGTCTTTATAGAAAGTTAGTATAGAAAGAGCCCTGCGAAATCATCTCAGATCCTTAATCTAAGGCTGCATGTACTACATAATCAGTTTTCTTTATAAAAAGAGGCAAGATACCTACACTTTCTTTGCAGTGGGAATCACTTCTTTCCAGAGACTAGCTCCTGATAGGCCTGCGGCCTCCACCCATCTTCTAATTGGCTGCTTTTCCGGCTGGCCCCAGTGTTTACAAGACTACGAGATTTAGTACCTCTTCAGCTTGCGCTTGCTGTGCTTAAAAGCTTTTCTGGCACTGCTTTTATGCTATTCTTACATCTAGCTCTTAGTTCTTCTATTCTTATTTTCTTTGATAAAATTTTCCCACTTTCGTGAATCATTATTTGACCTCGCTGAATTCTGCGCCTTTGCAGTCTCAGTAATCTGCAGAGTGATGTGATATTGTTTATTCATTCAGTGAGGATCTGGGAATGCAAAGTCCACTGCCTTACAAATATTTTATTCACAGGCTAAAAAGTCTTACAGATACTGCTCTGAGTTGTTGAAGACAAAGTGAGTACTTCTAGTCACTCAGAAAATAATCTCTCTACATAGAAAAATTGGGTTATGATTTCATTGAAGACTTATTGAAAACTCAATGGTGTCTTTCGATTTTATTAAAAAGAACTCAAGCCCTCTTGTAGAGATAACCCACCTGGAAAGGTACTAACTCCTGTGCCCCATGGTATACCAGACCCGCCCTCAGGAAACAACACAAAAAATAGAAGTGAACGGTTATAAACATCCACACTGACTTAGAAAACTGTTAAATTATAACCATTTAGTTGTTCTCAAAGAGTGTGTTAATGAACTATAGACACAGTTTTTTCTTAAGATTATTATGCAAAGTTATTTTATGAGTAAAATGGCCTTGGCTTGACCTTGTTTTATCTACCATGGACACAAATCTTTCTCCACATAGGGGGCTTGCTCTTATGACAAACGGAATGGCTAACACGGGAGCAACTGCTGCATGTGGCGAGTAACGAACACATTTCCAAATTCTGCTTTTCCCTAGGGCCCCACCCTCCGGAAAACCTCTCTCCTCCGTGAGCAGGACTGGTCCCTACGTGGGAAGCTGCCATTGTATGGTGTCTCGGCCTGGAGGCAGAGGAGGACAATGCTTGCTGACAGATGAAGGAAGGAAAGATACATGTCCATATTCATTCTTAGAAACTTTATGTTTAATTTTGCCTTTTTAATTTTTACTTTTATATATTTCTCAGGAAAAAATAATCTTTGTATTTCATGTAATATGTGTAATCATAAACAGCATTTGATTTATGTTAAATATACTTAACAGCTAATTGGTAATTAACATATTCTCATTTAGTCTTCAATATCACTTTGCAAATTCCTCACGGACTCCATGGCCACCAAGTCTGTTAGATTTTCCTCAGTGCTTGCAGGCAGTACCTCTGCAAGGGAAGAGATCAGGGTGGACGTGGAGGCAGAGTGTGAACAGTGCCTACCACGGCGCGCTTTCTCGGTGGTACTTCCTGGGCAGCACACACACACTCAGGCAGCACAGTTATGAGTCCACAAAATGCCCACGAGTCACAGCCTCATGTTTTCTTTTTGTTCTAAAGCAAGCTTACGTTTTCTTTTTCAAGTCTCCTGAGTTTTTATGCATCCTTTAGGTAAAATGCTTCCTTACTTTGGAAAAATACCAAGTCATAGCCTTATGCTACCATCCTTATCACATACAACATATTTCAATACATCTCAGTAATATACTTCACCTCATGTATCTTAACTCAGTTTTTTTGATAGAAAGAATCTTAGGGCTAGAATTAAGAGTATTGTCATAATTCTTACTGCCATACTACAGAAACGCTTATTTATTTATTTTGTGGTCCCAGGGATTGAACTCAGGACCCTGCACTTGCCAGGCAAGTGCTGATTCTACTTAGCTATCTCCCTGGCCCCTCAGAAAAGCTAATTTCTTAAGAGTCAAATATACCCATGCATTTATGCCACCTTTTTACATGCTTCATAGAATCATTTGAAGGCATAACAGCATAGCACTAGTTAATTAGGCCATGATCTGGCGACATAAATATTTCAGAAACACATTTTGATGTGACCTGTAAAGCATGCTACTTCTAACGAGCTGATTAGTAAATATTCAGGAAGGTCATTCTTGTTCCAGAGAATTCTATAAAAAGTGGAAGAAAACCCAATGCTCCTTGGCATGAGTATATAAGAGAGAATCAAGTGTCATGGGATCAAGGGAGGATGGTTTGGTCCATGTGCGTTGTCTACATGAAGGGAAATATCATACTAAACCCCATTAGTGTACACACTTAGTATACTATAATCGATACTTAAAAATTGAGAATATGATTGACACCTTTGTCAACTACGGAGTATACTTACATCAGCTGCACTGAGTCCAGTATCATTACCTGGGCGAACACAGAAACAGGAGGCTGTCCGCTTCGGGGAGGTAGATCATCTGACCCTTGAGGCGCAGGCAGCTGATCTCCGTCCCCGTCAGCTCGTCCTCGCATTCCAGCTTCTCTACATCCAACAGCCCTTCCTTGGAGACAAGACACAGCCATCAACGACTGCATCTGTGCTCACCTGGCCCCTCCGCAGCAAGGGGCCACTCGCATCCCATGCGACAGTAACCCAAAGGGAGATAGGCCCATCAGGCTGAGGTGAGCGTGGGCAAAGCTGCCGGTGACCCCCGGGCCTCAGAGGGCAGCAGCCACTTCCACAGACTTACTCATTGCCCGATTTCCATGGATGGCTACGGGACAAAATTTCCCTGGTAACAAGACCTAGCTGGACAACGATCAGCCTGGAAAACTCACAGTCAGAAACACCCACCCCCGCGGCCCATCCAGGCCTCCCCGCTGTGCAGGACAGACACCAAGCAAGGGATGGATAAGGCCGGCGGTTACAGCCAGACTGGGGCTGGTGGTTCTGCTTTCTAGGTTCCCAGGTGATTATTTTCTGGCTAGGTCTTCTTTTGGGATAACAGGGTGCCAACAGATAAAGTAAGCAAATGCCGCATTCACAGAGCCCCTGAAAACATGCCCAGATATGGAAAAACACACAGGGACAGCCTTGGCAGAGAACTGGGCAGGAGGAAGTGGGAACTCTAAGAGAACTGCCTGGCTCTAATAGAGCCACTGAGGACACCAGCTCTGTGACCTGGACACCATCTAAATTACCAGCCATGTAAATATCTCATCATGGATATCTTCCTACAAAGGATCAAGAATAATAAACAATTCAAGGAAGAATTGGTCACTGGCTTTGGATCAACTTAAAAACAAACACACAAGTGACATCAACATCAAAACCTGCTCTCCTGATTCCTAAGATGAGGCAGCATGGCCCTACAGGGAGGAGGGGCTGTCCCCGCGAGGTGCTCCGTGTTGCTCACTCTGCTCAGCTCACACGGGCGTGTTCTTCGGTGAAACCCTAGGCCACAGCAGTGCGCCCGACAGGCATGTCTGCGCAGTTAGGGTTTCACTCCCTTTTAATTTCCCCATCTCATAGAAAGTAGCAGAAGATCGCTTTCCTTCCTAATCACTTCTAAGCGGGACAGCTCACGTACACACAGTTAGTAAAGGAAGAGTTGGATCACCTTGCTCCTCAAGACGAAAACAGTGTTGATGTGTGAAAGGATCCCATGGAAACTGATGTCGATGTGAGGGCGGACCAGGGAGAAGACAGACAGAAGGCTGCAGTTCCCGGGCTGGAGCTGGAATCAGATAAGAGCCAAAGACACTTCCTAAGTTAAATAGAACACTTCAGCTGCTGTGGAGGAAACAATCCAAGATTGTGGACTCAGATACAGCTCAGCGACCCAGCAGGCACCAGACAGACATCCAGCGTGATTTCAAATAACTAGTTTATGGGAATAAGTCAATGTAAGTAACTATTTTAAGAAACAAAGGATGGAAATGTATCTTCTAAACTGTAGCACAATGTATTAAATGACCATGCCTTAAAATTAAATGTTTAAAAACCTACGATGCTTTCTTAAAGTTATCAAGGAAGGGCTACTAACTAGAAAAGTAAATAACACTGGGTGATTGCTTATGAGGAAGGAGACATGAAAGGATCCTCTGGGATCTCTCTGCTGTCAGCACCACAGGGGACACAGGCAGACAGTGACACCTCAGTGTCACACAACGAGGGACAGGCAGAGGCACCAACCCCTACTCTCTGCTTCCGGATTTTCGTCTCTATACCTCATCCCAGGGGGACTGCTCCTGAATTAGAAGTCTCTTAATTACAAACAAAACAGTACTGCACAATGTGTCAGGCACAGCTCCAGACTTTGGCACACGAGAGAATGCATGAGTAAGAAGGAAGGACTTTGAAGTGGTCTCAGGAATGACAGCTAAATGTTAAGTTCTCGTCATCACCCCGCTGTTGTCCCTGAGCATGTTTTCTACTAAACAAAATGATCATCGCGCTCATCACTGTTTTCACGTTCCTTTTTCCCCTGGAAATGTCAGCAGTTAATCTGGAAAGCTGTAAGTGGATGTCATGGATATATAATGCATATTTACTCCACACTGAATTGGTGACAGCTGACTGCAGGCACGTTCTCCACTTTCTCACTAAAATGAACACAGTACTTCCACATGATTGCCTATGTCACCGGACTATAAAATGCATAAACAGCCCCCCTAAAGAAAGCTGCAGTACGGCTCTCCCTACTTTGGTTAAGACACATGCAAGAGCCACCATCCGGGGCCGACACGCGCACCGGGGCTCAGGGCAGCACAGCACCGCCTGCAGGCGCAGCACCCAGGCCCAGGGAGCAGAGCTGCTCTGCCCTCGGAATTACCTGCGGTAGCACTCTGTAGATGGCATTGCCACACTGCGTGACCACGAGGTCTCGGTCAAATATTATGTGGAAAGGAAAAGCTTTGCAGAAGGTATAGGGGCTGATGCGGGACTCCTGGGTACCATTTTCTTCAAATCTGTCAAGATCTTCATAAAAATCCTCTTCTTTCGACTCTTTTTCTTCAATTAAAAACTGAGTATGGTCGCATTCTTCACTTCTTTGCTGAATAACCTGGGTGCCGAAGATGGAAAGGACCACATTTCAGCTCGGCGTCAATATCTCAGTATGAGAATGGCATTGACCACAATTTTAAACCTTAAAATCACATTTAAGTATTAAAATGAAATTTATGTATGTGTAAAACAAAGATATTTCAAATTTTCGACCTGTGGAATAAATGCTGAATAATTAACTACCCAGAGTAAAAGTGCAAACCTGAGGTGAGTTCTCTAGCTCTCTGGAGGCGCCTTCCTTGGTAGAGCCAAGAAACAATGGCCCCCTGTCCTGGCAGGCCACCCCCCTCGGCTAGGCACAATGGCTTACTGAACACCCTAGAAGCCAAAGACCAGCAGTTCTCAACCTGTGGGTCACAACCCCAGGGGGTGGGGGTTGAACAACCAAAACACAGGGGTCGCCTATAGCCATTCTGAATCATAACTGTAGCAAAATTAGAGTTTTGAAGTAGCCACCAAAATTATTTTTTGGTTTGGGGTCACCACAACATGAGGAACTGTATTGCAGGGTCACGGCATCAGAAAGGCTGAGGACCACTGCCATAAACAGTGCCTATCTAATATGGCGCAGTAATGCTAAAAGACATAAAAGAGAGGGACGGCTACTTCCCAACAACTGCAGCCATATCTCTTCACGCATCAATGGCCAGCTGCTGTGGCTCAGGGGCAGCAGGTGCCCCCATGTGTCCTGGGGCTGGCGACGGGGCTCCTGGAAGGTGGGTGGGTGACAGGAGCATGACTCACTGATCCCCTTATGTGTCTCCAGGTGACTGCTCCTGTCACAGGGGCTGCAGGGGAGCAGCCTGGGAGGTAGCTTTCCTCTTTACCCTCTTTTCTCTGGCTGGTTGGCTCTCGACCTCTCTCTCTCTGCTTGCACCTGTGGTGTTGTCTCTACCTCAGAGCCAGGGCCCATGGTCTGAAATCCCAAACGGGAGGGAAAGAAATCCTTCTTCCTTTCACTTGTGGATGTGGGGTGTTTGGTCCCAGCTGTGGAAAATGAGGTTGTGGGAATATAAAAACTGCAGTGCACACGGAGCGGCTCCTGAAAAGGGGCACCTCAGGTGGCATAGGCAGGAGCGTCTCTTCAATCTACCTACCTAAAGGATAAATGGATAATATTCATAAAAAGCCCTTAAAATTATATGCTGTGTGTTTGCAGTCAGCTTTGCAATCACGAGTCTAAGCAGAGCTCTATATCATCAAGGAAAAAAAAAAATCACATTTCTAAAGGATTACTCTCACACTCTGATACATTTGAAAGTCTTCACATGGTTAAGGAAAGCAATGAGACTTCTTCCAAGGAGAAAAACTCTGCCTCCGCCCCGTCAGATCCACGTGGGGGTCAGCTGGGGCTGATGTAAGTGCCAGGCAGATGAAGACCAAGGTTGCTCAGAGGCACGGTTTTGTTGGGAGCTCCCTGCAGAGCCTTCTGACGCCTAACCAGTCACAACACCATGTGTGCGACTGCATGTTTTACTTCAGATGCATTTTTCTTATAAAAATTAAGACAGAACCACTATAGCCACGCTTTACTATGCTCCTTAAGTACGGATGTTTTCATGAACCATTTGGCATTTCTGTCCCATCCATCAGTGCTAATCCCCCTAACTCATAGGCAAAAGAAAACAACCGATCTGAAGACCTAGGCCTTCTGTCCACATTCTGCTATACTGCACTAGGACTAAAATAAGTACCTTCGATTTATTTATTACTTGTTGTGTTTCTTTTTAATTAAACAGGAAAACAGAACTGCATTTGTGACATACGTTTAAAAACTCTCAGTGGTATATATTTTTTGGTCATGATGTAGTATTTCTTATGTCACTCCAAATGTCCTTTATCTCTGGACCCATTAAATTTATAAATTTGATCCAGTGTCTAAAGAAGTTAAAACAGTGACTTTTAAAAAATGATGCAAAATGTACCTATGAAATGCAAATGTTCCCAAGTCCATAGTGAGCCATTCAAATAAAAACCCTAAGGACACTAAATATGGTAAAACTATGTAAATAAGTAAAAGCTTGGCAGCAGCGCCGCCGCTCTAATGATGAAGGGTGACGCACTTCCTGGGCGTCGTAATCTGCGTTTCGTCCTGAAGCCTCTGTGCCCCAGCACCTTGCTCATCTCAGCTACACGGAAACCAACCCAGCAGCAGGCGCAAGCTGAACACAGCCCCGGACAGGGGCATTCGGGGTGGATGTGTGTTAGCTTGGGATCAAGATCAAGAGACAGGAAATAACAGGAGTATGCCATTGCGATGCCTGGGCAGGCACGAATTTCCCATTTTATCTGCTGCTTTCATCTTCGCTTGCATCTGAATTTGGATATTCTGAGGGCAGCACGGTCTCACCTTCTAGGTGTGGAGAGATTCATGGGACACGTACAGATCTCCAAGCATCATGAAGAAGGGCCAGGCCAGCTCCCGAAAGGCAAGAGCCACTCAGACCCAACTGGCAGGATTAGGCTAAGTATGCAGTATTGTTCTAATTAATCTAACTGCTGCACATCCCATTCTGTGCAACAGTGCGACCGCGCTGAGCGCTCACCCGAGTTAGCACACAGGGACGCCAGCTGCGAGAGCACTGCCAGCGGGTTCCCCATAAAGAGAAGCACAGCGGGGCCTGCACCCGACCCCACCTAGATGTACCTGTGTGGCCACAGCCAGAGGGCGCTCGGGGCTGGGGAGGCTGTGCTCCCGTGAGCAGCTGGCGCAGAGACGCGGGGCTCAGCCACAGAAGGCAGCCGTGAGCCCCGTGCCATGGCAGTGCCAGGGCCCTGAGATTAGCATTCAAGCCAACTGCATGGCTGGCAAGTGCAGAGTCATGAGTTTGATTCCGCATGCAAGGGGGAAAAAAAAAAAAAAGAAACTGACTGCGTACGATCAACAGTAACGCTGTTTTTAAAGTGTACTATCATACCTGGCTGGCTTCTTTCACCAAAGCAACTTGACTTAAAAGAGGGACAGAGAGAAAGCGAGACGAGGAGAGACAGACAGACAGACAGACAGACACGGAGACAGAAAGTGTCTAACTTCTAGCTGGCAAGATGACTCCAACTCCACGTCAGAGCAGATAATATATCCACAGAGAAAGGCGGTTCTGTAAAACAGGACTTGATTTTACGGTCTCTCCACACGTGGCCGGCGCCTTCCATACTCAGGACCCGAGCAGCACAGCCTCACGCTGTTCACAGCAAGAGCAAGCTCAACTTCTTGCCCTTAAGCAATGGATAACTAGAAGGACAAACAGGATTTAAGCAGAAATGCCCTGTGTAACGCATTGCAAGGCCAAATTCCGAAGACGGTTGTACTGTTCCACGCATGATCCAGCCGTATGTATGCCTAAATGCACGCGTGGCCCACGTGTCCGTGCACGCGCGCACATCGCTGTTGTCTAACGATGCGCATTAACAGCAACAGCGCCTGATCTGATTCTGTGCGGGCGTCAGGGCGCCCAGAGGCCGCCGTCACGCTCATTACCTTCATGTCGATCTCGGTGCCGTGGATCTGCTGGGCGACCGTCTTGATGATCCCGATGACGATGTCCTGCAGCCCCTCGCGCTCCGAGTAGTAGTGCAGAATGAGCCCCTTGCCCTTGTCGGCGTCCGTGCACCGGAAGGACGGCGCCCGCATGCCCGGGTAGATGGTGGCCAGGTGGTCGTGCAGGGCATCCAGGTTCTGCCAGAGAGGACAGGCTGGTGAGGGGCGCCGCCCATACACGCGGCCAGCAGCCCCCCGGAAAGCCAGGCGTGGGCCAAGGGTCAACCGGAGCTGACCAACAGGTCGGGCAGTCGGGCAAGCTGTACGTGGCTAGTACTGATCAGTACGTGTTGGGAAAGGATAAACGGATGGCAAGCTAAAGAGTGCCTGAAATAGAAGAAAGGAACAGAGCTAGGGGCTAAAGAACAGAGCGGGCACGCACGTCTTCCACAGCTTAGGCAGGCTGCACACGCCGGCTGCCGTAAGACGGGCGCCGCCTGCAGGGGCCGAAGCGCACCGCCATTCACTCTGCAAGGGCCAAACCTGGCTTTTATTTTGAAGTCAACATTAGAATAAGAAAACCGGAGCACATTATTGCGTGGAGTACTGTTTCAGATCATTTCTCCATGTTCCGAAGAAGCCTCCGATCAAGTAAGGGTTGTGAAATAATTCCTGTAAACCTGTGAAATAATTACCTTCTAAACTGAAATCTTGGAAAAGTAATACGGTACACAGTAAATATTTTTCATTCTTATAGCTTAGGCACTTGCGTAGAACATCCTAAATTCCCCAGTGGCATGCATTACTCACTAAAATACGAAAATGCTTTGTGTAAAGGTTCCTACAGTAAAAGGCACAAGCTATGGTTTTTTGGAAGAACCGGTGAGAATCAAACTCAGGACCCTGTGCATACCAGGAGGTGGTGTACCATAAACTATGCTTTAACTTGGTCTGTCCATGTAACATCATAGTTATTCATGTGTGCACCTGCATGTATGAACGTGTGTGCATCACTGGGAATTCGACCCGGGGCTGCACTTTGCAGTATGCTGCGTCCCCAGCCCTTTTTACTCTTTGAAACGGCATTTTGCTAAGTTGCCTAGGCTTGCCTCAAAGGTGCAGCCCTCCTGCCTCAGCCTCCATGTGCTGTGATGACAGATTAATGCCCAGCTTCAACGTGGTTTTTAAACACTTTGTTGTTGTTGTTCATTTCCGTTTTTTTAGTCTTTTTGAGACAGCGTCTTAGGATGCAGCCCAGGCTGGCCTCAAACTCACAGCGATCCTCTTGCCTCAGCCGCCCTGCAGGTGTGTGCCACCACGCCAGGCCTTATCACTTGATTTTTAAACATTCTCATGACACACCTGCCTGTATGCATGTGTAGGCGTCACACAAAGGGCGCTGTGGTGGTGAGGGCTGAAACTGTGATCTGAACTCGTGACTCTGTGACTTCCTCCACTGTGTAAGTCTGCTGTCTTTTAAGTTGCCTTTGTCCACAGCGTTCTCTGCTTCCCTCCCCAAATTATACCTCGCAGAATCAAATGGGCTTAGTTCTTAATAAAAACAGCCATTTATTCCGATTGTCTCCAGAGGCTGCCAGTGCCCTGCAGAAGGAATTCAACATGGTGGACACCAAGCCCTGGAGAATCTACAGTCTGCAAGCTCCTGAATCTTAGAACATTTTTAGTTGGTTAAACAGTCGCATGGGCTCTTCACAGTGCTACCAAGTCTAAATCCTGCTCTGAATGATCTTCAAGGTCCTTTGTACTTTCCTACTTCTACGAAAAATCTTGGCAGGAAAGATGCTGCTTAGAGAAAAGAAATTGTCACCATAAGAGTTGTGTTTTTATCTCTATTAAAATTGAGCTTCCATGTGTGTTGATAATATTTTTCTACCTATCTAGAACATGTAAAGAAATTTTAGGGGCCACCGAGATGGTTCAGTGATCTAAAGTGCCTGCTTAGGCAAGCTTAGTCAACTGCAGGGACCATGGTTCAATCCCTGGCACAACATGCTGTGCCAGCCCCACCCCCAGGGCAGACTGAGCTGGCTATAATAAAAAAAAAAAAAAAAAAAAAGAAAAAAAGAATTTTAAAAATATCAGGCCTCCAAAATTCAATGACCCAATCCAAAAATGGACATCTGAGATGAATATACACTTCATAAATGAAGAGATAAAAATGGTCAATAAATATATGAAAAAATGTTCAATATCATTAGTCTTTCAAAACTTATTTATGTTATGGCCAGCTCAGTCTGCCCTGGCAGTGGGCTGGCGAAGCATGTGGTACCAGGGATCAAACGGCAGTCCTTGCAGTTGCCTAAGTAGGTGCTTTTAGACTGCTGAGCCATCTTGCTAGCCCATTGGTCTTTCAAGAGATGCAAACAAAAGCCATGCTGAAATATCAATTTGCACCAGAAAGAATGGCTAACATCAACAAGTTAACTGCTCACAAATGCTGGAGGGGCTGTGGCGAAAAAAGAACCCCTCCCCATGGTTGGTGGGAGCGCAGGCTGGTACCACCACTACAGAAATCAGAGTGAAGATCCCTCAGAAGCTACGACTGAAGGTCCCATTCCAGTCAGCTATTCCCCTCCTAGGTATTTTTCCAAAATAACTGGAATCATCACACCACAGAGATACATGTGCACACACGTTGATAACAACACAATTTGTCATTGCTAAATCTTGGAAATAATGTACATATCCATCAACTGAGGAATGGATAACAAAGATAGGGTATTTTTTTACACAATAGCAATGGAGTATTATTCAGCTATGCAAAGTAAGATAAATTTGAGGAGGGTTTTGCAGATATGTGGATGCAGCTTGAGACTATATTGGTCCGTGAAATAAGTCTAATCTCCACAGGCAAACACTGTGTCATCTCTCTGGTAGGAGGACCTGAGAGAATAAGGAAATCCGAAAGCTACCACAGACACTGAAAGGGAAAGAATTTGCTCAGTGGAGAGGAAAAACTGAGATGAGGAAAAAGACACTGAGGCACGCACGCAGAATAGTCTGGAGAGCTGTTGTTATTTCCTCTGGTCTAAAGCAAAATGGCCAAGCAATGGCCGTGACTCATCCTGAAGGCTGACACTAACAACAGTTCTATAAAGTACTGTCTATGGTCCCAAACTTAATCCTGAGGGGATTTGACCCTGGAAGATAACAAAAAAACAAAACAAAAAAAAAAAAAAATGAATGTCTTGTTATACAGCTCTTGCTTTGACTTGCCCTTGACCACCGAGCAAGAAAAAAAAATCCTTAATTACAATGCATGAAACGCAGAGCTAGATTGGTGAGATGAGCTTTAGGAGACTTAGATTCAATAGCCTCCAACATCACAAGCTTCAATGGTGGCCCACTGCAACTGCAGAACATTTGACTGTGTATGTACCTGCTTCCTCTTAGTCCAAAGAGAAGTATATTCTCTTCCTTTTTTTTTTTCTAAGCAACATCGATAGGGAGGTGGGTCATGCCCACACACTGTACTCTGTAGAACGATTGTGAGGACAATGTGCAATATGTCAACTTTCAAAAAAAAAGCAAAGGGAAAAGGAAAAAAAAAGTAATGTTGATTTAAAAGGGTTATTGTTTAATTGTTTGATCAATCTTATATAACTATATGTATTAATCTAAACTGATCTCATGATGAAAATATGTAATATAACCATTGTTAAATTTAAACAATAAAAATATTAAATCAAAAAAATACATACATATACAATCCTAATAACGAATTTCCTAGCCAAATAAAATAAAATAAAAAATAAAAAAGAAAGAGCAGTTAATGTCTAATTTTTTTTTTAAATATGACAGGTGTTTTACTTTTTCATTGCTGAGACAAAAATATCTGACATTCAAAATTAAAAGAGGAAATATTTATTTAGTGTACAGTTTGTAGAAGCTTCAGTTCATAATCAGTTGGCTTCAAGGCCAGGCAGGTCATGGCAGACAGACAACAGTTCAGGGCAGTAGAAGACAGCAAAAGCAATGAGAGAAAAAATGACAAGGCTCTTTCTGCTCCTTATACTGTACCCAGCCCAGCAGCATTAGGGCAGTGCCAACCCAGTCAGTGGACTGGTCCAGCAGTCACCTGCCTATTGAAGACCTGGATTCCAATTGCCTGCCCAGGTACAGTGCGTGATGGGAAAGAAGAAGCAAGAGATGACAGTGAAGGTGTGCGTGGCAGGGAGTTGGAACAGCCACAAAAGGCCATGAGCTATCCAGAGCCATGGTACTTATTCATTACATCTGAGACAAAGACAATGAATGAAGGACAGCGAGTGTTCCTGGTGGGCTAGGACTAAGAACAAAGAAGTGTAATTGCAAGAATAAGGATAAGCACAAGGGCAACATGAGGGATAATAAGGACACTGTAGTTTCCCCAGGTGCCTTAATCCCCTTTAGTAGGTCTTATTGTGCCCTGTCAGCACCATAGCAGTCATTAGCTGTGAGCAGACAAGAGGGGAATTTCTGCATTTTGGTCTGGCCAAAAGGCAGGATAAGAACAACTGTGGACATGTCCTAGGCTCAATTTATAATTCATTATGCCCATCATCCACCCTTATTCCCAGTATTGCACTATGAATGAATCATACACTATAGATTCAGCTATCTTGGCAAAAACTCTGCATAAGGACTTGAGGGACATCTAGCCATAACAGCGTGGTTTCTCTTATATGATAAACCCAAATTATAAAGAGCAAAATAGAAGAGCCATGGATATGGATCTTCATAAAAAGAGATGGGATAGGGAAACAGGTATGAAAAAATTTTAAACATCACATACTGCAAACATGTACTAAATTTAAAAAGATACATTTATTCTACTAAAAGCTCAAATGAGGGCAGCCAAATAGCTCAGTGGATTAAAGCACCTGCAAGTAGACACTGGGGCCCAGAAGTTTGATACTCTGTCCTCTAGTGCCAGCCTTGCCTCCAGGGCACACTGTGATGGCAATTGAGACTGAGCATGGTAACGTGC
>PVJA010030783.1:9780-25503 GCA_004027025.1 Myocastor coypus
CTTTGTTTGTTTATTCACTCATTTTTATGGCCGACTCAGCCCACCCCGAGGGCAGGGCTGGTGCAGCATGTGGTGCCGGGGAACGAACCGGTCCGTGAAGCTGCCCAAGCTTTCCCAAGCAGGCACTTTAGACCACTGAGCCGTCCCACTGGGCCCCTCCCCTTGATTTTAAAATAAAGTAAAACCTATTTGTGTGGCCCTTACTGTATAGTGGGTGCCCAGCACTCTGCCTTCCACTCTGTGCAGTGGATAAGCCCTGTATCAAGGACACAAGACACCTGCATAAGCCTTTTCCCAGGTGACCCCATTCTCAGCCAGTCTGATTCCCAGGTAAGGAGCCCTGTTCCGGCCTGACCACAAGGCACTCCCAGCACCAAAGTCCTGATAGTACAGTGCTTCCAGCTCCTTCCTCCACCTTCGCCTTCCCGTGTCCCCTAATTTGGGGAGTTCTCATGAGCCAGTGTGCCCTCCCGTGTTGAGTTGTATTTTATTGTGTGTCACTGTTGAGGGTTAGGACTGCTTTTCTTCTCCATGTGCATGTCTGAAAGCTGTCATCTGCCCCATCTGTCGCCTAGTTTGAAGGGTGTCGGAAGTCATACTCACGCCTTGAGAATCTGAAGACACACCTGCGGTCACACACGGGTGAGAAGCCGTACATGTGTGAGCATGAGGGCTGCAGTAAAGCCTTCAGCAACGCCAGCGACCGGGCCAAGCACCAGAATCGGACCCATTCCAATGAGGTAAATGCCCCAACTAAGAGATCCTTCCCACTTGAGAAGGCACCTACTGGGGAGATTCCCCCATAGGAAACCCCATGCCACCCACTCCAGAGGTGAGTCCTCCGCTTATGTAAGTCACCCAGAGTTGGCCTTTCTGAAAGCAAACATTGTCACTTACAATTACAGACAGGGCCAAATTTATTTTATTTCACTTCATTTTATGTATTTGGTACATAGTCTCAATACGCAGCTCAGACTCAGTGATCCTGTTTTCAGTCTCCCCAGTGCTGGGATTACAGGCTTGTGCCACCATGCCCCAGATTCCTTCACCCACTCAGTGCACCCTGGCGGTATGGCTGCCACGACATGCAGAAGCAGGGATTGAGCCCCGGTGTCTGCACTGGCCAAAGCAGGCACTTAGTTCACTGAGCTATGTCACCATCCTCAAGACGAATTTAAAGCAGACCTGCCTAGTGGAGATGCCTGGTCCCTTCAACCTCAGAATTTGAGGCCCCATAGCCACCTTTATCTTCCCTAGGCCTGGGTCATCAGTTTTCATGATCCTCACTTAAGCCTCTCATGCTTGACTCCCACCCCCCCTTAATCCCATGGATGCTGTGTCCCTCCTCCCCTACTGTGACTGTCACCTCTCCTGTTCTTCCTGCATTCTTTTCCCTTATATTCCTTGGCTGTCTCCTCTCCCCACTCTGCAGAAACCATATGTGTGTAAGCTCCCTGGCTGCACCAAACGCTACACAGACCCCAGCTCACTGCGAAAACATGTCAAGACAGTGCATGGTCCTGATGCCCATGTGACCAAGCGACATCGAGGGGATGGGCCTCTGCCCCGGGCACCATCCCTTTCTACAGTGGAGCCCAAGCGAGAGCGGGAAGGAGGCCCCATCAGGGAAGAGAGCAGACTGACTGTGCCAGAGGGCGCCATGGTGAGCCAGCACACATTGCCTCTCAGCATCTCCAGCCTGCTTGGCTGACAGACTTCTGGACCCTTCCTAACTGTCCTGTGCTATGCAAGTTGCTCTTCTGTGGCCAGTCTACCCATCTCTCGTCCCAGTGTTGTTTGTTCCTTGGCCAATCCAAAATCTTGGGCTTTTGAGTTGTGATTTAACTGACTCAACAAACATACTTCTCACTAGCACTTAATGTAGGGTTCTTAGGTTTTTGGTTTTGAGATAGGGGCTTACTGTATGATTTAGGCTGGTCCTGAACTCAAAATGATCCTCCTGCCTCAGCTGCTCAAGTATTGGGGTTGCAGGCATGCACCTCTATGCTCAGCATGTTCCAAGCCTTTTATAGACAAACAGTCACATACCCTTGATGACAACTTTGTGAGAAAGGAGCTTACTCCCTGTTTTCAGGTGAGGAAATGCAGGCATAAAGAAATTGCCCAGGGCCCAGCAGGATGGGTCAGTGGTCTAAAGCAGGTGGCTTCAGGCACTGTGGTTCAATCCCCGGCACCACATGCTGTGCCAGCCCTGCCCTCAGGGCAGGCTGAGCTGGCCATAAAAATAAATAAGCAAACAAACAAAAGTTCTGAAACAAGAAAAAAAAATAAAAAAAAAAATAAATTGCCCAAGATTATAGCAGTTCAGGCTGGCCTCAAGCTCACTTTTGTAACCCAGGCTGGTCTTGAACTCGCACTGATCCTCCTGCCTCAGCCTCCCAAGCACTGGGATTACAGGCATGCACCACTACGCCCAGCTTGAAAATCTGATTTGTTTTTTGGGGGTGTTTTTTGTGGGTTTTTTTTTTTTTTTTTTTTTTTTTTTTTTTTTTTTTTTTTTTTTTTTTTTTTTTTTTTTTTTTTTTTTTTTTTTTTTCAGTACTGGGGATTGAACTCAGGACCCTATACTTGCCAGGCAAGCACGTATTCCACTGAACTATCCCTCCAGCCCTGGGCTCTTCTAAAACATCTCTCTCCAGGTTTGTTCCAGTCTCTTTCACTACTCAGACTTTTCTACACTTGCGCTTGCTCCTTTCAGTCCCAGGACTCACTGGGACATATGCTCCAGCCACTGAACAAGCTGCAGGACTTGGGGGAGGAGCAAGGGTGCCACCCTCAGGCTTCATCTTCCTCACAGAAGCCACAGCCCAGCCCTGGGGCACAGTCTTCTTGCAGCAGTGACCGCTCCCCGGCAGGCAGTGCAGCCAATACAGACAGTGGCGTGGAAATGACAGGCAATGCAGGAGGCAGCACCGAGGACCTGTCCAGCCTAGAAGAAGGCCCTTGCCTTGCTGGCACTGGACTCTCCACACTACGCCGCCTTGAGAACCTCCGACTGGACCAGTTGCATCAACTCCGGCCAGTAGGGCAACGGGGTCTCAAGCTACCCAGCTTGGCCCAAACCGGTGAGACCTGGGTGGAGGAAGGGCTACGGGGCTGAGGTCTGGACCTGCCCTGAGGTTGGAGGAGGAAGTCAGCCCTCAGGGCTGCCATAGGGCACCTTGGTACGATTAGAAAAAGGTCCCCCTTTCTCAAAGCAATTTTCCTCCCATCTGTCAGAAAGTTGTAATTTGCAAATATACATGAGAATGCCGTCCCCTAGAATGGCGCAGTGCACAACCATATGGCTATTCGTGGCAGCCTTTATGTTAATCCCTGATGACCCAGAGCAGAACAGAGAGTAGAGAATAGAAGTGAGTAGTTAGGGATAAAGCACCTAGGACTCTAGGACAATATTCTGCCTCTCCTCCCTGTCACTCAGGCACTCCTGCGCCCCGCCGTCTGGGCCCCTCAGTCTCTCTCGATCGCCGGAGCAGCAGCTCGAGCAGTATGAGCTCTGCCTACACAGTCAGCCGCCGCTCCTCCCTGGCCTCTCCTTTCCCTCCTGGGTCTCCACCTGAGAACGGGGCGCCCTCTCTGCCGGGCCTCACAACTGCCCAGCACTACCTGCTCCGGGCAAGATACGCTTCAGCCAGGGCAGGTGGCACTCCCCCCACCACAGCGTCCAGCCTAGATCGGACGGGGAGTCTTCCTGCACCTCCTTGGAGAAGCCGAGCTGAGTATCCTGGATACAACCCCAATGCAGGTGTCATGCGGAGGGCCAGTGACCCGGCCAGGACTGCTGACCGCCCTCCTCCTGCCAGGGTCCAGAGGTTCAAGAGCCTGGGCTGTGTCCACACACCCCCTTCTGTAGCAGGAGGAGGACGGAATTTTGACCCCCATCTCCCAGCCTCTGTCTATTCACCACAGCCCCCCAGCATCACTGAGAATGTTGCCATGGATACTAGAGGGCTACAGGAGGAGCCAGAGATTGGGACTTCTGTTATGGGCAGCGGCTCGAACCCTTATATGGGCTTTCCATCTGCTGATACTCTGGGATACGGAGGAACTGAAGGGTCAGCAGTTGAGCCTTATGGAGCTAGGGGTCCAGGTTCTCTGCCTCTTGGGCCTGGACCACCCACCAACTACGGCCCCAGCCCCTGTCCCCAACAGGTCTCCTATCCTGGCCCTACCACAGAAACATGGGGTGAGTTCCCTTCCCACTCTGGGCTGTACCCAGGCCCCAAGGTCACAGGTGGAGCCTATGGCCAGTGTCCTCGACTTGAACATTATGGGCAAGTGCAGGTCAAGCCAGAGCAAGGCTGCCCAGTGGGGTCTGATGCCCCAGGACTGGCATCGTGCCTCAGTGCACACCCTGGTGAGGAGCCCCCATGCCCACAGCCGCCATTCTCCCACTATCCCCAGCCTCCTTCCCATCAGTATCCCCAGTCAGGCTCCTACCCTCAGCCACCTCCTGATTATCTCCCTTCAGAACCCAGGGCCAGCCTGGATTTGGATTCCCCTGCCCATTCTACAGGACAGTTCAAGGCCCAGCTAGTATGTAATTATGTCCAGTCTCAACAGGAGCTGCTCTGGGAGGGTGCAGGCAGGGGACAGGCCCCAGTCCAAGAATTTCCCTACCAGAATCCCAAGTTTTTGGGGAGTTCCCAAGTTAGCCCAAGCCCTGCCAAAGCCCCAATGTCCACGTATGGACCTGGATTTGCACCCAACTTGCCCAGTAACAAGTCAGGGTCCTACCCTATCCCTTTACCATGCCATGAAAATTTTGCAGTGGGGACAAACAGGTCTTCTCATAGGGCAGTGGGACCACCCCGGCTTCTGCCTCCACTGCCTACCTGTTATGGGCCCCTCAAAGCAGGAGGTACCAACCCTAGCTGTGGCCATCCTGAGGTGGGCCGGCTGGGTGGGGGTCCTGCTTTGTACCCTCCTCCAGAAGGGCAGGGGTATAACCCTTTGGACTCTCTTGATCTTGACAACACTCAGCTGGACTTTGTGGCAATTTTGGATGAGGCCCAGGGGCTGAGTCCTCACCCTTCCCATGATCAGGAGGATACTTCTGAACATACCCCATCTCCCCCTGGGCCTCCCAACATGGCTGTGGGCAACATGAGTGTTTTACTGGGATCCCTGCCTGGGGAGACACAATTCCTCAACTCTAGTGCTTGAAGGATAAGGAATCATCTATCAAATCTGCATTTGCTAAAGGGTTTCCATCTCTCCAGAGGCATCCAGGAGATGAGCCATAGCCCTCTGCATAAGATGCTCCAGGGGAGCCGGGCGTGGTGGCTCACGCCTGTAATCCCAGCACTTGGGAGGCTGAGGCAGGAGGATCGCTGCGAGTTTGAGACCAGCCTGGGCTACAAAAGTGAGCTCAAAGCCAGCCTGAACTGCACAGTGAGACCCTGTCTCAAAAAGCCAAAAAAAAAAAAAAAAAGATGCTCCAGGGATGGGATATAAGGGCTGGGGCAATATTTAGTCTGTATATGTTTTGGGAAGGTATTTGATAATGACAGTTTCCTCATAATAAAGGAAGTACATCAGAGAGAACTGCTTTATGTGTTATCTCAGGAGAGGAACAAGAACAGAAGTAGGGGGTTCATCCTCCCACTTCCTTTTTTAGAGTGTTCCCTCACCAGATCCTAATCCCTTACATCAGACTCGGGAAGACAGGGAATGTAATTTGGGAGACAGGATTTATAGGAGTGTTCTTAAGACACCATCCTAGCTGGACACAGTGGTGCACACCTGTAATCCTGGCACTCAGGAGGCTGAGGCAGGAGGATCGTTGTGAGTCTGAGACCAGCCTGGGCTACCAAGTGAACTCAAGGCCAGCATAAACTGCCTAGTGAGACCCTGTCTCAAAAAGCCCAAAGTGGGGGTGGGGGGGACTCCTGCTCCCCACCCCAAAGTTACCAAACAGATCCTTAAAAAACATTTCCTCTTCTTTTCTTGAGTCAGGGGAAGAGACTGGCAAAGTCTGTGAGCATCAGCTGGACCAGCTGCCCAGGGTAGAGTGCGTGAGCTGCCAGGTCAGATGTCTCCTGCTCTGGCCGAAACAGGGTTGGTCCAAACACAATTCCCAGGTTGTGGGGAGTCATGCGATTCTTATCTGAGTGCGCTATCACCCTGGGGCCAAGGGAAAAGGAAATGAGGCAACAGCTTCCCACTTTTCTTTCTTTTTTCCCCCCCTCCCCTGTTGGAGATAGGGTCTCACTATGTAGTTCAGGCTGGCCTGAAACTCCCAGCTGCCTTCTTCCCTCAGCCTCCCGAGTGCTAGGACTATAAGTGTGCACCACCACACCCAGCCTGCCACTTCAATTTAACTCCAAAAACTTCTGACCGCTCACTTTGTGCTCCCTCTGTGGCTGAAGGAACCAAGGACAAAGCCTCGAGGGGAACAGAGATGGACCAGTGCAGATACCTGCAGAATACAACCTGGAAAGTAACTGCTGGAGTCCCTGCCTCAGGGACAGCTCCTGGAGCCCTGGCAGGCCATGGTTGGGGAGGCATTTATGCAAATGAACATCTCTTTTCAGAAGGGGAAGAGACCAGGCCCAGCTCAGCCTAAAACAGTATTACCACTGTTCCAGTTGGAGGCAAAAGTAGGGGAAAGGGAAAGAAGGTAAGATTTTCCTTCTTTCCTTCTTTCTAAGTTTGGCTGGTTCCCGTCTCCCATTTGATAATGAACTATGCAAAGGCTTTAACAAAAGTCTCCTGGCCACTAAACTGAGGTGTTTATGTCTGTCCACCTGAGCAGAGTCCCTGCTGTGTGTCCCGCTTACCCTCCCCAACATGAGAAAAGAGCTGTAGTCGTCTTTACCGGCATAAATGCTCCAGGAGGTGCCGCAGAGTGTCCTGATTGGGCTTCGGCATGGACTCAATTAATTCTTGTATTTGAGATAGGCGCTCCTCTGATTTGGAGAGTGCTAGAGGGAGAGTAACTAGTAGAATGAGTAAATTCATTACACATTTCTCTTTTCCCATGTCTATGGAAGACATAATTATTTATTTATTTATTTATTTATTGGTAGTAGGCATTAAAGCCAGGATTTTGCCAAAAATAAATAAATAAATAAATAAAATAAATCCAGGATTTTGTACAAGGCAAGCAGCTTTAGCTCACTTATAGCTCAGACTCTTCAAGTCTATCCTCTAAATATTCACCAAAACAGTATGTGGTGGCACATGCCTGCAGTACCAGCCCTGTGGAAAGCTGCGGGCAGGAGGACTGAGAGTTTCAGGTCAGCCTGAGATATAATAATAAGACTCCATCTCAAAAAAAAAAAAAAAAAAAAATGAAAATAAAATAAAATAAGTCAGGAGGTGCCGGGTGTGGTGGTGCATGCCTGTAATCCCAGTGCTCGGGAGGATGAGGCAGGAGGATCGGTGTGAGTTCGAGACCAGCCTGGGCTACAAAAGTGAGCTCAAGGCCAGCCTGAACTGCATAACAAGACCCTGTCTCAAAAAGACAAAAAAAAAGGGGCCCGGCGGGATGGCTCAGTGGTCTAAAGCTCCTGCTTGGGAAAGCTTGGGTGGCTTCAGCAACCATGGTTTGATCCCCGGCACCACATGCTGCGCCAGCCCTGCCCTCGGGGTGGGCTGAGCCAGCCATAAAAATGAATGAATAAACAAACAAAGGTTCTGAAACAAGAAAAAAAAAAAGACAAAAAAAAAAAAAAGTCAGGAGGCTGAGGCAGGAGGAACATTGTGAGTTTGAGACTAGCTTGGGCTACAAAGTGAGCTCAAAGCCAACCTGAGCTACATAGCAAGATTCTATCAAAAAGACCCCTCCCAAAGAAAACCAGGAACCCGAAACACAAAACCTCCAAAATTGAGGCTAGAATGAGTTCTTCCCAGCTCTGTGATCAGTATGGAAGGGACTCTCTTCTTCACTAGTCAGGTCCTGCATATCAAAGGTATTGTGTACCACTTACCTAGGGCAGCGCGAAAATGAGGCAGCAGCTGGGGGGGCACCAGAGGCTGAGGCAGCTCCCGGAGAAAAAGCTTCAGGGCTCCAGTGACCACATGAATGTCATCCCATTCAGCACTGTCCAAATCCAGTTGACTTTCTAGAGGGAAGGGGAGGTTCAGTAGGTTCAGGACCGAAGACGGGCCAGAGAAACCCAGGAGAGGTCAGGAGCTCTGCAGAAAGACAATCAAAGCAGACCACAGGCAAGCCATGAGAGTCCACAGGGGGAAAAGACAGCAAAGATGGAGAGAGGGACGATTCCCCAGGAGCAAGACATGGGGGAGCCCATGAAGTCAAGGTGGGGATAGCAGTTTTAGGGCTAGGTTCTTGTGAGTACCTTGTCCTGGTTGTTCTGGGAACATGTATCTCCCATCAGAGGTAACTGCCCGCTCTGCAACAGGTATAAGAAGCAACCAAGAGCTAAGGTGTGAAGTTCCAGGCAGAACGGTGCTCCCGCCCCTCACCCAGAACCACCCCTAGATCAGAGGTGTGGAATCTTTAGTACCACCATTCACTCACAATCTTTCTCACCTCTGTCCACCAGAAAGCGAAGCTTTTGGACGACTGCCAAGTTTCCGCTCACTCGGTAAATTCCATCAACATCTAGACCTAGGAGACCAGGCAGGGACCAGATAAGGACCCTGTTCTAAAGTGTGTGTTTGGGGAGGGGCACTAAGGGAGCAGGAGAGAAAAAATAGTGGTAGGAAGACCAAGAAGGGGAAGCAGCCTGTTGAGTCTCTGAGGAAATGACCTCTTTTATCCACAGCAGCAATGCAGAGCCTCACAAAGCTGGGCACCGTGTCCCCTTCCCGCTGGCACAGTGATTCCAGCTGGCAGCCGAACACCTGATCTGGGAAGGCAGAGTGAGGTGGGAAGTCAGTGTCAGAAGCGCTGCCAGCACATCCCCAGCCCCTCAATAATCAATGGAGGGCCAGCCAGATAGCTCATCGGATTAAAGTGCCTGCGCCTTTAGGCAGAGGCTGGGACCAGATGGCACACGCCTGTAATCTCAGAGCTTGAGAGGCTGAAAACAGGAGGATCACTAAAAATCTGATCTGTGTAGTGAAACCCTATAGATTGTATACTAAATACTTTAAAAATAAATAAAACAATCAATGGGCATGGAAAAGCAAAGGTCTGAGAAGACTGGTATAGCTATCTATGTAAAGCTTAAGTTTTCTCATCTGTGAAATGGGCTGATGCCCAGATCAGGAACTTGAAAGTGACTGCAAGAACACTAAACCAGGCTCACGCCTGTAATCCCAGCACTTGGGAGGCTGAGGCAGGAGGATTGGTGCGAGTTCGAGACCAGCCTGGGCTACAAAAGTGAGCTCAAGGCCAGCTTCAACAGCATAGCGAGACCCTGTCTCAAAATGACCAAAAAAAAAAAAAAAAAAAAGAACACTAAACCAGTGCTTCTAAAAACACTTGGGAGCCTGAGGCAGGAGGATCTCGGTGAGTTGGAGGCCAGCCTAAGCTGCATTGGGAGCTCCAGGCCAGTCTGAACTGCATGTGAGATCCTGGCTCAAAGAGTATCACTGAAATAGGTACAGGCACAAAGGCATAAGGCTAGAGCTGTCCCTGAGCCCACCTACCTCGCAGCAGGCCCCGCTCCTGAAGGCTCTGCAAAGGAGGTCTCTTGGCAATAAATCGTTTTAGCTTGTTCCGCACGCGATTCTGCTCAGTGCCCTCGGGACACCGACCTGCAGGAAGCGGGTAGAGCAATTCCAAGCCCAAGAAGAGTGCCGGACCTCCCTCCGAGACCCAGGCCAAGCCGTCCCAGAGCCCGCCCCATACTGGAGCTCCGATGGGCGCTGAACCGCAGCAGCGGCTTGGGCACGGGCTCGGACTCTTCTTCCTCATCCTCCCCGGCGCTCAACTGTGCCAGTTCCGCCGGTCCAGACCCAGACAGACGCAGCTCCAGGGGGTTCTCCAGCTCCTGCTCCAGGGCAGGCAGGATGGGCCGGAAATTATGGGAGGAAATTATGAGAGAACAAAAATCAGTTTTTACTCAGTTGGACGACGCAAGGAGACCCCAGCCTGCTATTGGGGTCCTACGTCCTAGCTCTCCCACAGACCAGGGTTCTACACCCAGAGACCCCCCCACTCCCACGGTCCTCCCCACCCCATGGCCCAGGGCCCATCCGAGCTTCTCCCGGGTCTCCCACTCATCTTCCCCACCAGCCGCTCGATGACCGCCCGCAGCGCGCGGCGCCAGGCTCTCAGCTCGCCCTCCTGGTCCGACTGCAGCAGGAACTCGTGGCCAGGGACTGTGCGGATCTGCAGGAGTGAAAAGAAGAGCTTGAGTCCGCGGGGAGTTGCCCTAGAGGCGGGGAGCCTGAACTCGAGAACACGCGATGCGGGAGATCCCGGCGTGCCCTCGGGGCGGGCAGGGCCTGGGGACTAGCGGGAAGGCACTCACGTGTAGGACGTGGCGGCGACTGGACAGGTGGCGGCCTTGCGACAAGGCCGCCCCGCGCAGGTCCACGCTACTTTCGGGCCGGCTACCCGCTGGCACCTGGCCGTGAAGGGAGAAACTGAGGCCTCAGAGTTGTCTCCCTCCCGCCCCTGGCTCCCGCTCGAGGATGGGTTTTGAGGAATTGGGGGGCTCAGTCGTTCCTCTACCTCCCGCAGCACCCCTCGCACACCCCTTGCTTACACTTACCCAGCCAGAAGAGGGAGCCATCGGCGGCGGCGGCGGCTCGCGGTAGAACACCAAGCTGTTACCGGCCAACACCACCCACAACGGGGCCCAGTTCTTCCTGCTCGGGCGGGGCGGAACAGCCACCGAGGTGAAAAATCATTGTAGGGCGGCGCGCTCCCGCACACCCGGGCTCTTCCCCACGAAATCCAGCCGCCTGGCCGGGGTGGAGGCTGGCTCTCCTCACCTGAGCTTGCGCCCCCCTTGGGCAATTTTGGTCACGTTGAGCAGACCCGACTTTTCCACTTCCTAGGAAGGGGAGGAAGTTGTATTCCTAAACCACCCTGTGCTGCCCATCGCCGCCAAAACTTTACCTAAGGCATCTCCCAGAAGTGAAGTCCCTTAAAGTTGGGGGTGGAGGAGCTGGAGAAAAGAGGATGCCCAGAAAGAGGAAGATGTTTTTGAGGAGCAGGAATGAGGGGTGGGGTGGGGAGGTTTTAGGTATTCAAAGGTGGGGAGACTCACATGGGGGTCTTCCAGGACCTGTGGCAGATCTCGGGGGCGCTGTGAGGCTGGAGACTGGTCTGAGGGAGCAAGCTGGGGGGTGCGTTGGCCTAGGCAGGGTGAAGGCTGGAGGAGAGATTGCAAAAATAAGTAGAGGAACTTTCAATTTGGGGGTCCCTGGCTATAGAAAGAGAGGTGTTGTGGGGACTGAAGGTCTTTCATAAAGGAGAAAGTAAAAAGCTAACTTTTTCTACCTATTTTTTGGGAGGTAGAAGGGGGTCTCACCTGTGAATCAAGCAGTTCCAGGGGTCCTGTGTCAGCTCCCAAGCCCTTTGCCTGAGGTTGCAGTACACCATTGTCCCTGTTCAGGATCTGAGTCCCCTCCATGGAGCCAGGGTTCTGGGTTTGTGGGAGAGGGAGGTAAAGCTACATTCAGAAGCCGCTTCAACTGCTCTCAACACCCTTCTGACAAGCGGCTGTTTCTTTTGATTTGAGAGCCCCATAGAGAAAACTAGCTTGAGGTTCATCGGAGAAAGGAGGAGATTAAGGGGACCACGGGACAGGCAGGAGGGAAGGTTTCACCGTGTCTTGGATCCGACTGCGGCGAGGAGGCTTCCAGGACTTGCAGCCGGTCAGTGAGTTTATGTAGAAGCAGCGTCCAGAGTTGGGGTCTAGGTGCTGTTCCCAGGCGTCCAGCCTCTGCAATAGGGGGCATGCAGGGTCTGAGGGTGGGGACCGGGGACAGCGGCGAAGGTCCACCAAGTTACTGTACACAGGGAGCTCTGACATGAGGGGCTGGGGTCTTGCCTGTCAGAAAGGGAGAAGAAGGAGGCAGTTATTCTGTCCATTCCAGCCCCCGATCTTCTTTCCCCCATACCACCTCCTCCGCCCTCCCCCACCATTTTCTCACCACCAGCTCCTAGACAGGGTGACTCAGGTACAGGGGGACAAACCCCAGTCCCTGAGCTGCTTTTAAAAAAAATTTTTTTTGTTGTTTTCTCATAGCCTTTGCTTTTCTCTTCACTTCCTGTTGCCAACTTCCCTCCTCCCCCACGCCCTCACCACCACAGCCCCGGAGCCACAGGAAAGGGGAACAGGCTGGTGGGGGGGTAAGGGGAGTGCCCCACCCTCACGTCCTGCAACCAAGAAGAAAGCTGAGAGACCCCTCCAGTGGGGGGGAGGGGGGAGGGCCACGTTCCATCCACCAGCAAAAGAGAGAGGGGAAGGACTGCACAAGTGCCTTAAGGTAAATTTCCAGAGGGGACTTGGTGTCCATGCTGACCAGACTGCGAAGAAGACCTCCTGCCCTGAGCTAAGAGTCCAGAGGAGGGAGAAAAGGCCTAGCCCGCTGGTTTTCAGTCTTTCTGTGGAAGCACGTTCCTTTTCTAGCCACTCTCTGTCCCTTCTCATCTGGTTTGCCTTATGCCCCTCTCTTCTACCTTCAAAGACCACTTCAGGCACTGTGTACCATGTTTATTCTCCTTTGTAGCACTTAGCACCAGGATCAGTAAGGGTTATCCTCTTTAAGTTTGCCATCCCCAGGGGAATTCCTTGGGGCAGCAATGTGGCCCTGTTTGGCATTATGTCAGAACAGGAGCCAGCTATAGTATTTTATTTTATTTTTACTAGGCTCAGAAGAAAAGCTCACCATCTTGGTACTGGCTTCTGTCAATGTCTCTTCCTCAGAAAGGGATCTTCTATTTGGCCCATCCTGGAGGGTCTGCAGGGGGCTGGGCTGCAAACTGGCAACACTGATACTTCTACACATTTTAAGGGGGAGGGGAGACTGTTCAGATGTAGCCTGGTGTGTCTGAGACAGGTGCAGCGCCTCCAGGGAGCTATGAAACAGCTTTGGTTCTAGAAACAGAAATGGGAGAGTGACGGGTGATCAGAGATGTGATTTTGGCTAAGTCTTCAAGGAGACCAGAGAAAGCCAGGAGTGGTGGTGCACGCCTATAATCCCAGCACTTGGGAGGCTGAGGCAGGACGACCGGTACAAATTTGAGACCAGCCTGGGCTACAAAGTGAGCTCAAGGCCAGCCTGAACTGCAGAGTGCAACCCTGTCTCAAAAAGACAAAAACAAACAAAGATCTGGAAAGCTTGGACCTAAGAGGGGGAGGCAATAGAATGGAGTTGCCACCTCTGTGGGAATGGGGGATGACAGGAGGTTGATCCAAGGAGATAAGTGGTCAGCAGATGCTAAGCACAAAAGGATCCAAATGATTTCCCCAGAGATGGGAAGGTGATGGGGGAGAACTCAGGGCTTACTTACCCGGAGTCCAGAGGGGCTGGCTGGGTGTAATAATAGCTGAGCTCTGAAAAGGGATGGATTCCACTGTCATGTAGGCAGCTGGGACAAAGATGGGTCGAGAGGTAGACGGTGCTCCCAGGCGCCTTGCCAACCACCAGTCCGAATTAGTCTTTCGAAGCAGTAGGAACCTGTCACCTTCAGCCAGGGACACCTGCCGTCCATCTGCCGCAGTATAAGAAAAGGCGTAGAGGGCACAGAGCTGGGATCCTCGAGTAGGGCTTCGGGGCCTTAGCCCTGGACTCCCCCAAGTCCTTGGCCACCAGTGACTGGATAGCATTGTGGTTGGCACTGTCACCTCTGTGCAAAAGAGAAACTGGAAAACCAGGAGAAAGTAAGACTACAGGCTCCAGGCCATGGTACATGGTTCTACGAGCAGGGTGTCTGAGGGAGGTGAGGACAGGAGCCCTGGGAGAAGAAGAAGGGGATAAAGCAGAGGGCTAGAATGGGGGTCCATGCAGGTTTTGAGGTCTGATGTATCTGATGAGGAAGTGTATAAATAAGGTGAGGGAGGATGTGGTCAGCAAAACTATGTGGCCAACAAGCCAGGAAATCAGAAGAGTGGCCTAGCTTGGTAATTTTTCTCCAAGTACCTTGTAGGGGCCATCCGGAGATCCAGGGGCATGAAGAGCTGGTCCTAGATGCTGGCAGGAATCTGAGGCTGGACACAAGAAAGAGATAAGGAGAAAAATCAGGTCCAAGACAGAAACTCAGGGCAGAACACAGGCAATAATGACAGAAAAAGTCTGTGACCCTTTATTAAACTTGCACAGGCATCAATGTTTCCGTTACCAATCACCTCAGACCTGAGCCTGCGTGCTTCCTGTGCAGACAGACACAGGCCAGAGAAACAGTAATAACAAATGAAAGAGAAAGAATAGTGGCTGGGGAAAATGCAAAGAGGGTCAGAATTAAAGTATCACCTGCATCCCAATCTAGAACACTGTGTTGGGAACTGAGAAACTTGGCTAGGATCCTCTATGCATCAGCCTCTTTGACAGAGGACCCAACTTTACTGTTTGGATTCATTCATACATGATCTCAGGACACCCTGAGCAAGGAAGAGTTGAGTACTAGAAATGAAAGAGAGAGGAGAGGGAGCACCTTTATTCTTTTAGGAGAGGTAACTTTAACGGAGGATGCAGTGGCCTACTGATTAGTTACTGTGTTTCAGGCGGCTGTGTCAGGCTGCAGGCAAAGATGGACATCTCCACGGGAATTAAAGTTTGCTTGTTGGAAGAACTTGAAGGACAAAAAGGAGAAGGTGATGGTATAGTTAGCTAAGGCCTTGAAGATGATGACAATGTGACATTTACAAGGTGGACAGGTATGATTATTGGGCCACCAAGGAGAAATTATGATAACAGAATATATATAGCTGTCAGGGGGACCTAAATACTCAGAACCTCCTCCATTGGTTAGATTCATAAGAATAATTATTATGAATGGAATAATTCCAGTGGAATGGTGGATGCATGCAGCACGCCAGTGTTAGCAAAATGGCAAACTTTATTTATTTATTTATTTATTTATTTATTTTGTCTTTTTGAGACAGGGTCTTGCTATGCAGTTCAGGCTGGCCTTGAGCTCAGTTTTGTAGCCCAGGCTGGTCTCGAACTCTTACCGATCCTCCTGCCTCAGCCTCGTGAGTGCTGGGATTACAGGCGTGCGCCACCACGCCCGGCTATTTCAGTGTTTTTAGACATGAGTGAGTGACAGGAAATAAGACTGATCGCTGATTACTTTTCTGAGAAAATTGAATTTGAGGAGAAATAAGCAGCAACTGGAGAGAAGGAGAGGGAGAGCATTGAAAGAATAGCAGGGCTGGGGAGATAGCTCAGTAGAATAAGCAAGCACAAGGACCTGAGCTCAATCCCTGGTTCCACCAAAAAAAGGGAGAGAATAGTGTTGGTGTTGTGTTTTGTTTATTTTGCTGTACTAGAAGTTGAACCCAGGGCCTGGAACTTGCTTGGCAGACATTTAAACAGAACTGTCTTCTCCCTTAACCCTGGGGTGGTACTAGGGACTGAGCTACCAAGCTGTGTCTCCAGTCTTCCCTCCTTAATTTTTTTTTTTTTTAAATTTTGAGAGATTCTTGGTAAGATGTCCAGGCTGGACTTGAACTTGTGCTGCCTCAGCCTACTTGTCATGTGCCTCCATGTCTGGCTGAGAATTGCCCTTTATTAATCATGTTGCCACACTGATCATAATGGTCCATGCCTGTAGTTTTGGAGGCCAAAGGAGGCTGAACCAGGAGAATCACAAGTTTGAGTTCTGCC
>PVJA010030784.1:0-25508 GCA_004027025.1 Myocastor coypus
ATATATATATATATATATATATATATATATAATGCTTCTGGTTGTTCCTCTATCAGAACTAAGTTTTATCCTACTTGTAATTGTCTACGTATTTTTTAAAACATGATAATTCATTATATAGTCCCCCATAAGCAAGTATGCTACACGTTGGAATTATTTTAATGTCAAGCTGTCATTGTTTAATGGAATTTTGATAGAGTTTCTACTTTGATAAGCCAAACTTGGTAAAACTAAATATTGGCACAGGTTTTCAGGTCAATGTGAACTCTGAATATGACAACTGTCATGAACTGCAGCTGTCAGAACAGAAGTTAGTGCTTTGTCATGGAAACACAGCTTAAAATGACAAATTTCTCAGGCACTGACCTATCAAAAGGTAGGATGTGCTGTGTCCTATGACTCTCCAGGTTGCTGCCTTATTCCTAAGCATAGGACCCAGAAATCTTGGGCTCACAGTCCACAACAGAAGCTAGAGCATAATCATGACTGTCGAAACTTCTGGCTTGCCTGCACTACACTGAGTGATAAGGAACTGGCTTGGGTCCACACATAAAATGCATTCTCTGGTTAATGCCTATGTGAAACAATGCTTCCTGTTTGTGTTTTAACTTGTTAAATTATTTTAGGAAAGAACTCAGGAAGCCAAAGTTTAATAACATAGTAAGAAAACTTCCACGTACCTAATAATGATCTATCTTCTCAGACAAACTCATGTAGGCTGATGAAAACAGCTGTTACCAACAACCACTGATTGAGTCTTACTTGTAAAATTGACAGTCATGTGTAACACCTAATACACTCAGATTTGAACATCACTGACTGTGTGTGGCAAGCCATGAAAAAATCACTAAAAAACATCAAATAATTTAAAAAGTTTAAGATCTGTGGGCAATGGATTGGACATGGTTGTGAAACTGTATTTCTAGATGTCACTATTTTATGGCTTTGTTTCTTATGGTATCAGTCTAATAATTTATACTGATAAATGCTTTGCTAAGTAAAAATAACATAGATTTAAATCATATTTTCATCACAAGGAAAATGGAAGGAACTTCTTCCAAAATTCTTAAGGGAAGTAACTAACTTTTTCTTGGTTCCTTCCAGGTCAAAAGATAATTTGAGCATTATCTCTGGCCTGGCTTTGAGCAAAATGGTAGGGATCGATGCCTAGCAAATGGATGTGTGTGACGTCTCACCATGGGTGGATACAGGAAAAGTTCAGAAACACGCATGATTAACTACTATTTGCTCCAACATAGTCAGAAATTATAAATTGCCAATGCTTAATGTATAGCAAATGACATAATATGTTACTGGAGAATCAGCTTACATAAACCCCAAATTTTAAATCCGAGGAAATGCTGCTAACTACACAGGTTTCACAGTTTGCTGTCATTCGCTGAACATCTCTATGTATTAAGCATGGAAATTGACACTGAACATATGTCATTTAATTGAATTACACAAATGCAAAAGGATTGCCAGGGGAAAGGATCATCAATCCAGGGAGCAGGCATTCATTAAAGCAATTTCTAAGGAAGAGAAATGTTTCCCACAATCATAGAAGCTCATTGGAACTGCCCGTCACACTGGTTGTCAAATGTTTTTGGGGGAGGAGTCCAGAGTTTTCTCATGAGCGGCAGTCCATGAGGATGAGCACAGTAGCTACTTTCTTCTTTTCTGTTTAGGGCACCATTTTTAAAGTTGACAGCCTCCTGCAGGGATGTTCTGAAAGACAGAGACTTCTTGTCAGAATTATAAATGTCCTTGGTGGGTGAGGCAGACATGCACGACTGTTTAGGACATCCCTGACAAGTCCTCAGGATTTCAAATGGTAGCCACCTTTTTGGAAAGTTTTTTTTTTTTTTTTTTTTTTTCTTTTTTTAAAGAGGTAAAGTTTTCCAAACAGTGAAGAGCCAAACTTTTCACTCTAGTTATTGCAACCGTGGGTAAAGGTTGAAATTAGAAGCAGGACACAGTAGGTGCTCAGTCTATATTAATTTCATCTAATCTTCTCTTCATCATTGCTGACAACTTCTGACTTAAGGTTAAGTTGCCTACTCCAGTGTCTGCTAGCAGGGCATGTAGTGATCCTTAGTCCTGGGACATATCATCTACCATGAGCCTGGTTCCTGCTATGCTCCAAACATGATAATGTACATAGATACAGATATATATATATATATATATATATATATATATATATATATATACCACGTATGTCTACATAGATATTATTCTGGTTTGTGTCTAGGTGTCCCCTTAAAGCCTCATGCATTCACGGGAGAGGCTTTCTAGAGTTTTTGATTGATTTGTGGGTCTGTGCTGGGATTATGGGTGAGTCGCTATATGAAGTTAAGATGTAATGCCTATCATATATTCCAGAAAGTTCTCAGAATTTTGATAAAAACACCTCTGAGACTTAACAAGTGTAAGGTTTCACCTTTCTGTGGGGCAGGAAGCCTACATCTAATGTGAGGGAGGGAGAGAGGCCTGTTCTCCACGCCTCCCCTTTTGCTCTTGCCGTTTTGCTGTTTTCCCCTGCCACCCACCTAGCTGTTCGCTTTTGCTCCAAATTGAGGGTTTACCTCTCTCCCTTGCCTTGAGACTTCTAGTCCATAACCAGGCTCTTTTGATAACATCACCAAAATATTTCCAAATCCGTCTAGCCTCATTCTCTCTGTTGATATGACCGTCGTCCAAGGCGCCAATATCTTCCTTAGAGTACTACAGGAGAGGTAGAATTGCTGCCCCTGCCTTCACTGTCTTCTCCCCCTCCTAATACCTACGCTGGCTTTTGAGTTCATTCAGAGTGCAATAGGCTTCACGAATCCTCATGGGTTTGTACAAAGTCTGGCTGCTGACTTGGTCGCAGGCCAGTCTCTGATCATCCTACCCCTTATTCAGTCCCTTGAGTTGACTGGCCTCTTTTTATTCCTCCAACATTTCATACTTACCTCTTCTTCTAGAATTCAGTATTTGCTGTTGCCTGTGCCTAAAATTCAAGGAACTTGTATAGTCTTAGAAAATACCTGTGTGTGTGTGTGTGTGTGTGTGTGTGTGTGTGTGTGTGTGTGTGTGACTAGGTACTGACCCTAGGGCCTTTACACAGAGTTATATGCCCAGGATTTGAAATATTTTATAACCCAAAAAAATTAAGCTAGATCTTTGTAGAGTCTTTGGACTCTGTTGTCCAAATTGGACTCAAACTCAGGATCTTTGAGGCTCAGATCTGAGCACTCTCTTATCTGACAAGGACTGATGTGTTTCGAAGGAGCTCTGTTCAAGTAGCGCCTCCTCAGCGCCATCCAGCTCCTTCCTCCTCCCTTATTTACACACTGCATCAGCTGCCTTGTTTCTCAACTGATACTGAGAACTACCTAAGATCGTGTCGTGTATGTATTAGTTTTCTTGTTTGCGGCCTCTTTCCTCCCACTAAAGTGGGAGCTCGGTAAGAAGACGGCTTTATCTGCCTCGTTCACCGCAGGTCCTCAGCATGGCCGGCAGTGTCTGCCCCGTGGCAGGAGAGGAACTGAAAGGAGGATGAATAAGTCACCGTACTACCTCCAGATTTTTGAAGTAGAAACTAAGAAAAAGAGTCAGCTTAGGTCTGCAACGTTTGAACCTTAGAAGCACAGCTTCAGAGCCTTTCATACCTGTGTTTTCTTCTGCTGAAGTCAACAGGCAGAAAAAGACAAAGAGGTGAAGAGCTGAAGATAGTTTCAGGGAATTTCAGGGCTCTGCAGGCAGGTGGGAGACCCAGGTGTATTCCTCCTCTTCCCTCAGTATGAGTCTCTAGTTTGTGCCTAAGATATGCCAACATGGTTCCAAAATGGTTTTCTCTTTTTTCCTCTTGATTAGGTTGGTGTGAAATTGGTTCTTAGAGTTACTTCAGTGACTGGGAACTGTCACTGCTGGCACTTTCCTTCTGCTGCTATCTTACCACACTGAAAGCCACTGTGACAACACGCGGCCCTTCTCGCCACCACGCTTCCATCATCTCTGCTGACACTCTCGGTATCTTTGGGATTTGCACTCCTATGCTTTTCTATGCATGGGATATTCTTTTCTCAATTTTCCTCTAAGAAAAACTCTAACACTCAAACCTGGATTTTGTGCGTCTTGTGCTACCTGACATAGTAGAATTCTTTATATTTTCTTAATTGCCGTTAGCAGTCTGTTTTGCATCTTTCCATTTGCCTTTTTTCTGCTTTTACATATATTTTTTTCTTTGTGTGATATATAGCTAAGGGAACAGAGAAGAACCGGTGTGTCCTTAACCAGCTCCACCTTAGACTTTTTTCTTTTTCTTTTTGTAAACTGGTCCTGTTCTGAAGACTTGAACTGATTTTTTGGGCTCATTTATTTTGAGTTTAGGCAAGATATATAACTAAATTTCTCAGGATTTTCTCCCTCGAGGATCCTTTGATGAGCTGCTCATGTTCCTGTTTTGTACTTATAAGCAAGCCTGCATTTTACAGAGCTATTTTCTCGCAGCAGGAGATTCTTGAAGTTTCCTCCTATTAGTGCCATTTGGTTGGCTCCTTTGTGAAGCACCGGCAGCAGGCCCGAGTGGGTCCTCATGGAGAGCCAGAGACAAGTTACTACCGTCAGCATCATGTTCTAGTAGTATGTTCTCTCCACTCATCTTTTAAAAATCTTTTCAAAGTTTTGCTATTCTTTCCTCCAGGCTTTTGATTTTCCTTACGGCTCAGTGCTTAAGGACACAGAAAAAGCCAGGGTTTTCAAGTTCATTTCACAGCTGAACAAAAGCAGTGTTCAATTTATGTCATGTGAAGTTATTCTAAAGGAAAGAGAACGTTCAGCTGACAGTGACTGTGACCCATTGCTGCGCCTGTACACCACAGCCCCGCCCCGTGTCTCACCCGGTATTCTGTGGAGATGACCCCAGCCACACACTGTGTGGATCTTGTAACAGTAATGACACTAAATGATAACACTTGTTGGGCTGGCATATCCTCTGCAAAATGTAACCAGAACACATTACCCCAAGGATCGCAGTACATGGTCATAAGGACAGGGTCCATGTAGTACTTGTAATGTAGTTTTGTTTTTATTTTATTATTTTTTTAAATTTTATTTATTTATTTTTTTCTTGTTTCAGAACCTTTGTTTATTCACTCATTTTTACGGCTGGCTCAGCCCACCCCGGGGGCAGGGCTGGCGCAGCATGTGGTGCCGGGGATCGAACCGCGGTCCCTGAAGCCGCCCAAGCTTTTCCAAGCAGGGGCTTTAGACCACTGAGCCATCCCGCCGGGCCCTGTAGTTTTGTTTTTAGAGTGGAGTGGACTCCTAAAGTACTCCTAAAGGCATGTTGATCGTCAGCTTGGGTATACAATGTGAAATGCTCTTTTCCATAGGTTCCAAATGCAGAGTTAATAATTTGGGGGAAGGACAGACAGAAGGAAAGGGGACAGAAAAAGAATTTGGAGGTGTTATGGACACGCACCAACTCCTTACAATGAATGGAGTCATTATGTGTGCAAATATGTACTAATAAAAGTGAAAATTAAAAAATAAAAAAAAGAGAATAGAGAATTGCAAAATTAAAGGTAAGACTTATAGTGTAATCAAATATATTCCTCATTTAGAAATGAGTTCTGAAGGATCCAAAACAAAGAGTCTCTGGTGACCAGCTATGTGTTCTTTCATAGTAAAACTAGTCTAAAAATGCTAATACTGAAACTATCAAATGAGAACAGCACTGGGGGTTGTACATTTTATTGAGATGCCTTTTATATTTCAGGTGGTTTCTAATTCAAAATAGGTTGTTCCTCAGAATTTCTCTAGAAAACAGATATTTATATAGAAGTAAACTTTTTTTCTTTTTCTACCAAAGAAAATTTCAAGCTGTAAGCCTGAGTGTAAGGTCTTTTTAACAAACACTGCATCGTTTTAAAGTTTTATTTTGATATTGGGTTTTGGTAAGTAGAATAGACCTTAAAAAGTAAGTTCTTAGGAACTTTGCTCAGTTTTGTATAATTCATAGTATAACTGAATAAGGAACAGAAATGGTACATTTCTTCTCCCCTTTTGGTCTAATAATATTAAAGGAGAAGAGGAGGAAGAAGGAGGGAGGGGGCAGAAAAGGTTGTTGCCCCTAATTCAGTCCTGGGACTCTGTTCCCCTTGCCTTGCTAACCCTATTGGCTTCTGTCCTTGAACCTTCTGGAAACATTGACTTTCTTGCTGTTTTAATTGTTATTTTTCCTTTCTTATTCGTATGCATTTCCAATACATAATAACATTCCTCATGAGGAGCTGCTACACACACAGCACGTCTTCATCCTCTTACTTCTTCTTCTCCTGCAAGTACTCACGTCAAAACCTCCCAGAAGAGGACATCAGAGAGGAAAATATTTTGACTGAAATAATTCATGGGGAAATGTGGGTGACTTAAAGCCAGTGCACAGTTCCAGAACACAGGGGATCCACCCAAGCCGCAACTGGTTTGATCTTGTGTCATCTCTAATAATATCTCACATCACTACAAAAAAAATCAGTTTTCAGAGAATATTGGAATTCAATCACTGAAAAGGCCTCATTAAAGAGTTTAGTAGGTAGACTACAAACCCATGAGCTAAGACATCAAAAAATTCCACAAAATAGTTTGGATGTATTTTATTTGCACAAATTAACTCTGGCAGCTTCAAGTCCAGGCTTTAGGAGAAGGAGGAACTGTCAACAATGTCAAAAATTACGAGCAGGACTGTCTTGTTCCAGTGGTTCTGACTAGGAATGAGTTCTGCTAGGTCAACATCTCCAAGATAATGGGGTTTATTTTCTGCCCCATTTCGTCATCCATTGCTTTCTACATACAACCAGACCTTACAATGCATTAATGCAAAACTTCCAAATTGTTTATAGTTCTAGGCTAATGCTAGCCTAGTTCTCTTTTTGTATACGTCATTGGGAATTCTGCGCAAACATGTCACCCTTTCACATCTTCGAGTCTGGTTATCTCCTGGTGAAAGTTTTACTTTTGTTTCTGAGGGTGTAGAAAGTGTTGCAGCAGGAAGAAAGGGAAGACACAATAGTGGGAACAGTGACACAGCAAAGAAATAACTTGACTGTGTCTGGTAGCATTGGGAGCAGGAGCAAAAGAGGGCGAGGAAGAAAAGCGGAACAGGCTTAAGCCTCCTGTTTCAAAATTGAATTTTCCCTGAAAGCAAGCTTTGCCCTCCACCACTGTGACTGTATATATTACATCACTGTTTGGTTGCCTCGGTGCACGCTCTGGTCATAAAATGGTATCTATTGTTTAGCACGAAAATGTGAAAATAACTCTGCAAAATTGCTACTGCTCCGAGATTCTTCAGAATAAATGAGCTTTAGGATTGGAGATGATGGCGGTGAGCTTGATTATTGTTTTCTGCTCTATAATACCTCACCAGCTCTACTGTAAATAATGTATTAAATACGCTTGAAGTCACAAATTAGATAGAAAAGGGAAAGAGGGCACCATCACTAGTAACCAAATATCCTTGTATCTGGAGAAGTTATATTTCTTAGCAGCATTTCAATTAAAACAAAAGCTACACGAAGTAGTATGATAACATGTACTGGATTGTCTTTGTTTGAAATGCATAGGCAAAACACAAACCCTCACTAAAGCCAAAGTATATTACAATGCTGTTTAAATCCAATGAATATGCAAAAGTCTATTACAATACTCTTTAAATAAAATAAATGTATTCATTAACACTAAACACCTATACAGCCTAAAGCTAATTCCCATACAACTTTGATTTCAAAGTTTATAATTCACTTACCTCTCACAACTGCCAGAGGATGTGTATTGTGTTCAAGTTCTTATTAAAATAATTAAGCAAAATAGATTGCGATGTCAGATGTGACACTATTTACCATTGCTTGTTTACTTTTATTTCTCATTGCAAGAGGCATCTGAAAGCAATTTCCCATATCATCCCCCCTTATGCCTCAAAATAGAAACTAATAGTTAATGTCAAACTCTTCTCCCTTGAGAACCAGAGAGTGTATGATTTCTTCTACAGGCCTTCAAACACCCTCCTGCCTGAGGACATATCATCTGATACTGAAGCACGGAGCTTTCCACACATAATGCATATCTCGTACCCTAACCTAGTGGGAGCGGAGTCATGAAACAGAATAGTCTTTTATACATCTCAAAACCCCTCCTGCACAGAAAGGAGAAGCGTCGCTAAGAGGAAGACAATAATATTCTCAGTACACTTTAACTTGAATGAGAAACCAGTATACTGGTTAAGAGCAAGATCACAGGAGTCATGCAAACTGGACTCCTGTGGTGGCTCAACTGATTTCAGGGTTTAACTTTGGACAACTCAGAGCTACATTAGTAAGCAAGGTGAGTGACATCTAGCTTCCAGCCTGAGCATGAGATGAGACCACGTAGGAAAAATCTTTGAATGTTTGCATGCAGCAGGCACTAAGTAGACGATCGCTTTTAAGAAGGAAAGCCTAAGTTGAGATTCTTGGTTGAGGATTACTGGCTGATCTCTCAGGAGAAGAAGGAAAAGGAAACAGCAGGGTGTGAGGAAATAAGTGTATGCTCAGCTGGTGCAGCCCACAGTGCGCTGAGTTAGTGTCAGCCCAATTTAGAGCGCCATCAGGTGTGGAAGTGCGGCCTTTCTAGCGTGTGTATGTGGGGATGTCCCAGTATGGCGAAGGGCAATTCGCCAGAGACAGCATTAGTACTGGGATAGTTTTATTGACAGCACTCACAGGACAGACGGTTTGGCTGAGATGCCAACAGCGCCCACTAGAGTCCACTCTTAGCGTTGTTCACACGCACCTTGTGTGAGTACATACACCCAAGCCCAGCTTTCCTGGGGTTCTGGCTGCTAACACTTGTGGAGAGAGTTAAAAGCAGAAAGGCTTCCTCAGATAAACTACAGCGTCTTCTGCGCTCACTGTTCCTGTAGGTGTGCAACTCAGTGATTCTGAGTAGTGAAGGATTTGACACCGCTCCCCTGCGTGGCGACACTAAGTAATATCTGGAGAAATTGGGCGTGACATATCTGGGCTTTCTGACTGCTATGGTGCCCTACAGCGCAGAGGACAGTCCAGCAGCAAAGAATTATCCAGGTCAAACTGCCTCGAGAGATGAGCATGAGGAGCACGGCTGTGATTGATATGTGTCATTTCTTTATATCTCGGAACACACGAGATTCCTGTAAGGCATTTGCTGGTGCAATAAATTATCTGATAAGTTGAGTTAAACCTTTATCCCTGAGGAAAGTAGCGCACTGAAGCATGCTTGCTCAGTTTATGGGATTACACATGTTCATTTAGTTATAACTAGATGTGAAAACACCGAGAGGTAGCCCATCCTACTGGGTCCCTCGAACGCAATGCGTGTCATCAGGAGGCTACGCGGTATCCTCAAGAGACCTTGTGCGTTTGAGGCTCAGACTTGGCCTCTGTTGCTAGCAAGTCAGGCGTTCAATTGTGGCAGTAGCTGGGTTAGCCTGTGGAGAAGCCCGCAATACCACAGAGGCCTCCATGCACTGCAGCTAAGCCCATCTACTCTTGTTTCTTGAAGAATTGTAATGGCATCTTCTGCTTCCTGGTACCCAGTGGGAGTGATTTTGGCTTCCACCATGGCTTAGTAACACTCCAAGAGCTGGTTTGTTTTGTTGCTTATGGTTTTATTAAGACATAAACTGCTTCTTATTCTCTTCCCTTTTGAAGTGCATATTCAAGTCTTTCTGTTCATTCCCAGGGTTTGTGACTGTCACAGCCATCTGATTTTCTTTAGTAATTTATCACCGCCTGAGAAAAGCACATCCTCACTTGCAGTCGAAAGCCATTGCACCCAAATTGTCTACTCCTCAGAAACCACTTTTAGGGCTTGTGTCTAGATGTCCCTAAAGAACCTCATGAACCTATAGGCTTGTCCTAGAGGAGTGAGCCACTCTAGCTGACCTGAAATTCAGAGGGGGTTTCTGGTCTGGGAGGGGAGCCTGGTAAAGACATGGCCTGGAAAGGTAGAAAACCCTTTCCCATATCTCCCCTCAGGCCCTGGAGCTCTACTTTCTGGCCTCTGCAACAGAAGCAGTTTTCCTCTGCACATGCAAGGTGATAAAGACAAGCACTAATGTACTTTCTGCCACCTTGGATCTGCACGCTGTGTAGCTTGCGTGTAAGTGGAATCACGTGTATGTGGCCTCGGCGCCTAGCTCCTTTCAGTCAGTGTAGAGCTTTCAAGGTTTATTTGTGCCACCGCATGCACTGATACTTAGTTTCTTCTCACAAATACTATTTCATTGTGTGAGTGGACCACATTTCATTTATCTGCTGATTTTTCCCAAGTTTTCACCTTTGTGACTAACACTGCTGTGTACAAGATTGTGATGGGTGTGTGACTTCAGTACCACATACCAAAGCATAGAATTGATGAGCTAAATAGCAACTCTGTGTTCAGTGGTTTGAATACCTGTGAGATTTATTCAAGAGTGGCTATGGCATTTTTAAAAAGCTTAGCAACAATATATGAATGTTCAAATTTTCCCATATAACCAATATTAATTTTTGGCTTTTTACTTTAACCATCCTAGTCGGTATTGTTTCTGTTTTAATATAGCTGTGATTTGCTGTCCCAATTGACTAATGATATTGAGCCTCTTTTCATGTGCATATTGATTATTTGTCTACCTTCTTTTGAGAAATGTATTTAAATTGTTTGACCATTTGAGAATGAATTGTCCTTTTATTTTTGAGTTGTTAAAAAGATTTCTTTTCCTTATTGAGTTGTCTTGACAGTGTTGTCAAAGTCACTTGGCCATAAATCAGAGAGTCTGTTTATGGACTTCTAGTTCTATTCTATTGACCTATATATCTATCCTTAAGCCAATATGACATAGTTTTGATTATAGCAGAATTGTAGCAAAATTTATAACAAAAAATGTTAATTCTGCAGCTTTGCTTCTTTTTTCAATATAGCTGGGACTTTTTGGAACCTTTTTAGTACAGCTTGGATTTGTAGTTTCTCCTAATGGCCCTTGTGCTAAAAGCTTCATCCTTAGCAGGCCACTATCAGGAAGTGGTACAGCCTTGAAGAACTGTGTGGGGCCTGTAGTGCATCCTGTGCCACTTGGGGGGAGCATGTCCTTGAGGAGTCATTGGAGTTCCAGCTCATCCCTTGGTCTCTTTTTGCATCCTGTAAGCCATGAGGTGAACAAGCCTCTGCTGCCTTGTATTGTCACCTTTATACACTACATATCATGGGCAACAGAGCCAACTTACTATGGACTGATGTGTCTGAAACCTTAAGTCAAAATATAGCCTTTTTTCTAATGAGTTGCTTCTCACAGGTATATATATATTTTTACTGTTATGGAAAACTGACTAATACACTCTTGCATTCTGGTGGTCTAGATCACCTCTGTACATGCTTACACGGTAAGGGTTCATACACCAAGACCATACCAATATGCTGCTTACACCTGCAGTGCCTAAACTGCTGCCGCATCTTTGGGTCTTTGGATACAATGGAATATTGGAGCACACCTACTGTGAGGCACTGGGGTTCTAAGTCTGATAGAGACGCTTCCACAACATGCTGGATTTGTGATTCCTCTCAATAGATGATTTGCCATGAGGTGAAGGAGGACATATTAAGTGGGGTGCTGCCTTGCCTGTTCTTGGTACCATGAGTACACTGGAGCTTTGATTTTCCTTGTCTTTGTAGGAATACTAGCAATGCCATAGTACTTTTTTTTTTTTTTTTTTTTTTGACATCTTTACAGGTTATGAGACTATGGTTCAGCATTAACACTTGAGACATTAAGATTGATCTGGCTCTGTTTCCTGGACCTTCTCTAGTCCAACAAAGACATTCTCCTGTCAAAAAGGCCACCTAGCAATGGGCCAAGAGTCAATGTGGTGAATGAATATTCAATGCTTTCCATTGTCTATAGATTTTGGAGGCTAGATTTTACTGTGGTCAAAAAAGAAAAGATGTACAAAACTCAAGGTAGAAAACCTGGGTGTAGAATATGACAAAAACTCTTTGTTTTTCAGCTTCAGCACCACTGCTTAGGACAAGCAGCAGCTACATCCAATAATGTAATAAAAATTAGGTGCTGTAGTTATTTAATATTATTATTTGACTATGATAGGTTTTGATAAATTATACTGTGTCCAATGTCTTGAACAGCAGCTTCTAAACATGACCGTGTACAAACATAATTTATTTCAGTCTTGCTGGCCATGCACTTCTCCCGGTGCCTAAAAGGCCTTGGGTTATGTCCTGCACGACAATGATGGCTGAGATTACTCAGTGGCTCCACCCCTGTGGTCCAAGGAAAACCAACGCTATGGTGGCACAATCAACATTAACCACAAATCTAAAATTTGAATGAGAATAGTGATACTTCAAGTCATACATTTTTATGTGGGGAGGATGGGCCAAGGAATATCTCGGGGTCAGAAGTTGAGTTTTTGATCCATCTTTTCTTTTTTGGTTGTACTTTTTACAAGTCTCATGGTACCTCCTGCATCAGCAATGGCAAACCTATCAGAGACAAAACTGCAGCTTAAAACCCACTATTGAGGTTTTAGTTTGGAAAGAATAATTCATACATTAAATCTTTTGCTTAAGAGCAAAACAAGTAACATATGTGGCCTCTTTTTTTATTATAAACTTGTAATTAAAAGAATTACAAAAGGTCAACCAGATCCAAGGACTAAGGTCACTATAAAAAATATATAAGGGATGAGATATGTGCCGATGTAGCCTTCTTTGGGATATGCATCCTATCACATTATTATGATGGTGTTTTAGTTTTCTACTGAAATAATATTTAACAGTTGCTTCCTATCCAACTCTAATGATTCCATGTACTTCTAATCTACTTGTATTCAAATACTGGGCACTGGGGAGATAGCTCAGTGAAATAAGTGCTTGCCTGGTAAGCACAAAGTCCTGAGTTCAATCCCTGGTACCACGCACACACAAAATAATGTACTCTTTACTTCTGTCTTTTGAATTGTTATTGAAATCAGGCTTGGCATCATGTCAGTGGGCCATTTTAATTATTATTTTTTTTTTCATTTTAATTATTAAATACCATTCCTCAGAACATACATGTTATATGAACAGGATCTTACTTATTTTTTCTTTTGTCTTTTTGAGACAAGTTCTCTCTATGCAGTTCAGGCTGGCCTCGAAATCACTTTTGTAGCCCAAGATGGTCTAAACTCACACCGATGCTCCTGCCTCAGCCTCCCAAGTGCTGGGATTACAGGCGTGAGCCACCACACCCGGCTATAACAGTGTTTTAGTATGCAGTGGACTATATAAAATATTGGTTTCGTAAGATTATATCTCTTTTAATCTTATGGTGCTCTGTCATGGTTTCAAGTACACTCTGTTATTTGCACAAGAATAAGGTTGGCTAGCAGCATATTTCTCAGAACATATTCTTGTCATTAAGTGGTACGTCACTATTTTTCAGTCAGTAATTAGAATTTATAATTGAAACTTAAAAATGTTAATATTCCCGACAAATGTAATATAACTATTTAGCTTTACATTAAGTCTTTCTTGTTTACCTATTTCATAGAAATCCTTCAGGTCCCAAGTCAAAATTCTTCAATAACTTCAGGCCATCATAAAGTTTTCATTTTTCTCAACTCCTTTCTTATATTTCTTGTTTGAACTGTTTAATTATCTATTATCTGTAGAAAGTAATGTCTCTGTGTGTAGTGCTGTGGCTATTACAGAGTATTTTCTATGAAAGTATTTTCTACAAAGCATGAAACTTTTGTAGAGTAAAAACAATGAAATAAACATAATGCCAAGCACAAAAATGAAAATCAGAACATATTGAACAGGATCAAAAGTACAAGGCATAGAAGACATGTCCTTTTGACTCTACTCATTGTAGTTTTCCCAGGAAAGGGTAATTTAAGCATTCATTGGATTTCCAATACAGAAAACATATTGAGCTTTCATGCAGGCCATCTTAGCAAATTGTGTATTGCTATAACAACATTGCTGAGGTTGCTTATTGTGAACATTATCATTAGTCAGATATTTCAAATTGAGTGGATTGAGTAATGTCTACCAAATTGGTAAAGAAAAGTTTTGAATATGTCTGTAGTTGAAAGACAAATAGGTCAACAAATTGGAGAAGAAAATCCTCCTGGGTGTGTATGACACCAGACTACAGGCTTGCAGTCTCCTTGCAATTGAAAGAAGAAGAAGAAGAAGAAGAAGAAGAAGAAGAAGAAGAAGAAGAAGAAGAAGAAGAAGAAGAAGAAGAAGAAGAAGAAGAAGAAGAAGAAGAAGAAGAAGAAGAAGAAGAAGAGGAAGAAGAAGAGGAAGAAGAAGAAGAAGGAGTAAAAGAAGAAGAGGAAAAAGGAGACAGGGTTACTGTTTGGGAACAGCTCCAGTCTTCTCCACAATTCACCCCTGCCTGCATCTCCAGCCCTCTAATGCTGTCTGGCACTGGCCACTCTATAATTTGCTCCTGGACTTCACTGTCGAATTAGTATCACATCCTTGATCCTTCTTATGTGGCTTTTATCTTTCCAAGCTGAGCAGTTACTGGATACTCCAGATCTCCAGAATAGAGGTGGCCAGGGTAGATTCTCCTACCTCTGATCCTGTAAACCTGTTATCTTAGTTGCTTCTCTTGTCACTGGGACAAAATTTGTGACATGCACAAATTAAGGAAGGCAAGGTGTATTTTGGCTTATTTTTCCATCCACAGCTGGCTGGCTCAAAGCAAGGCAGCATGACACAGAAGCACAGCAGAGGACAATTGCTCATGGTAGGAAGGATAAGAAGAGAACAAGGGGAGGTTCTGGGAAGGGAGAGAAAGCTTTTAAGGCTGTGCTGTCAGGCACCTGCCTCTTCCAATGAGAATCCATCTCCCATGGCCCCATTTAGCTGCAAGATCCTCAGGGAACTAATCCCCTAGTGAATATCACACCTCCATGACCTTCTTATCTCCCCAAATCTCCACCTGTGGGTGCATGTGTCTTTGGTGGGACATCTAGTTCAAAACCATAACACTTACTTAACAAATCACCTGGTATGACTACACATATATTTTCTATTGATTAAGTTCTTCTAGAAAACCCTAAGTAGTACACTTCTTCTTCAACGTTTCAATAAAAGAAAAGAGATTTATTTAGCTCACAGTTTTTTAGGTCCAAAAGCCCAGTGTCAACAATTATTTGGCTTCTGATGAGCCAGTTTCAGGCTAAGTGTATTAGTACTATTATGGCAGATGGCATCACACAGCAAGAGTATGTCATGGATGGAAGAGTTGGGAAGAGCAGAGCAATGAAGGGCAAAGTGCAAAGGCTGAACTACTTTGAAAACACCCCTCTTTTGTGGTAACACGTTCAGGCCTGTTTGACCTGACTCACTTTTGGTAGACTGGAACCACTCTTTTCAAGGACTCTAACTCTTGGGAGGTTCTACCTCTGAAAGGTTTTGCTACCTCTCACCAATGTCTTACTGAGGACTAAGTTTCCAGTGTATGAACCTTTAGGGAACAAATCATAACCAAACTCCAGAAGGCACTGAATCGTTTCTTGGCAAAAATCTATAAGATAATGTTAGATATTGCCTTCTTCTGTTGTACCACGAATTAACATTAGGACCCTGTGCTTACCAGGTAGGGGCTTATGCCACTGAGCTGTATCATTGGCAGATATATCTTATAGGATCCTGAACAAATTAGTAAGCAACATTCTCAATAGTGGAATTCAGACATCTAGTGCAGGACATGAACTAGTTTTTTTCTGATGTGTTTCTGCACATCACCTAAATAAGGCAGATGTTAAACACTAAAACTCAAGTCAGTGAAATGAGCAGAGTTTATTTAAAAAAGTGACATAGAAATAGAGATTTTGACATCAACCAAAGACATTACACTACTGACTGAAATACTGAAATCCACCAAATGTATCAGACTCTTTTTTTTTTTTTTTTTTGTCTTTTTGAGACAGGGTCTCACTATGCAGTTGAGGCTGGTCCTGCACTCACTTTTGTAGCCCAGGCTGGTCTCGAACTCACACCAATCCTCCTGCCTCAGCCTCCCGAGTGCTGGGATTACAGGCATGAGCCACCACGCCCGGCTTGTATCAGACTCTTTACTGATTCCTTTTTTTAAAAAAAGTGGTGTCTTTTTTTTTTTTTTTTTTAATGTTTTTGGTACATGGTTCTTATGATGCAACTTGGACTCATAGTAATCCTCCTGTTTTCAGCTTCCCCAGTGCTGGGATTATAGACATGTACCACCACATCCAGTTTCTGTGGCCGGCTCAGTGTGCCTATGGGCAGGGCTGGCATGGCACGTGGTGCTGGGTTGAGGCCACAGTCCCTGCTCCCTGTGCTTGCCTAAGCAGGTGCTTAGTCCACTGGGATATCTCAACCCCTCCCTTTTAAGGAGATACAATTCATAAAGTGCTTATAAAGTGATTAGTCGATAAAAGTTCATGTCTTGCCAAAGGCTAGAGTTTTGTCATCTGGTGACTACCCTTCTCTTTGGAGACTTGAGGAGTTTGTTGAAGCCAACAAATGAAATATTACTTGATAAAATACACACACACACACAAACACAAACACACACATGGGTAAGCTTACATTTTCTGTTCAAAAATTACATTTGTTCACATACCTCTGAAAACACAACTTATTTTTGAAGAATTTTTGGGGTAGCTGGGGGAGGGGTAAGGTCTACAGGGTGTTCAGGGACTCACTAATAGATCAGACTTATAGTGATCCGCCTGTTTACAGCCTCCCAAGAGCTGGGATTACAGGTGCACGCCACCAACAGTCTACATAAATTTCCCCAAATATGGGGATGGCATAGTTTTGTAAAAAATTTATTTAATGAAATAAAGATACAGGAAAACAACACACATTTCCTAAGTCAGAATTCGCATTATCATGAAGTGAAAATACTTGTGTAACCACGGCACAGCCAAGCATCAGGCTGTTCTCTTTATGCAAACCACCTCTGATACTTGAAAGCAATGTTTCTTTCCTACTTAAAGATCACTACCCTTATGGGTTTCAGTAACATCACTTAGTTTTTGCCTACTTTTGAACTTTTTATGACAGAAACATTACAGCCTATATTCTTTTGTGCCTGTTTTCCTTGTTGAAAGTTTTATATGTGATTCCCATATTCAGACTTTGGTGTATTCTGTACACAGTAATTTTTTTCTATTTCTAGATAGTATTTTATTGTATAAGCACATGCTACTTTATTTTGCCCAATTGACATGCTGTTAAAGTTGTGGGGATCTAGTAGTGGGCTACTGTAAATTCATCTTTTTTTTTTTTTTTTTTCAGGGTCTCACTCTGAATCTCAGATTTGTAGTGATCCTCCTGATTTCTGCCTCTGTAGTACTGGGATTACAGGCCTGTGCCACCCACACCCAGACTCCATCAGCACACCCAAGAGTGGACCAATGGGGAATGTGGTATGTAAATACATCTTTGAACATTCTTGTGCAGGTCTATTAGTACTCAAGCCAGGGTGGAACTGTTGAAGATACATCATGTTTAGTAGATACTGCCGGTTCTCCAAAATGATTGGTCTAATATTCCCTTCTCAGGGGTGTGAGAATTCGAGTTGTTCACTATATTCCAGAGTTTTCTTATAATCTGAGTCTAGTTTGTAGGTAGTGGTATGTCATTATGTGTTTAATCTGCTTTTCTTTAGTGATTAGTGTCATTAGCCACATTGTCATATTCTTTTTGACCATTTGGGTATTGTTTTTATTTCTACTAATTTGTATTTCTTTTACTTCAATAGTACTAAAAACTTCTTTGCTATGTTAATGTTATGATATAAGTCTTGCGATTTTAGTATCCTAATTTTTGATAAAGAAATTTTTTTAAATCTTCATAAAGCTTAGTACAACAATTTTTTACTTTAAGTTAGTGTTTTTTTTTCTACCCTAGGTCATGAAAACATTCTCCTCTGTTTTCCTCTAGAAATGCTAAGGTTTTTCCTGTAACAGTTAATACCTCCAGCCTCTTGTCACAACTACAGTACAATAGTATATGTCATGATGATGATGATGGTGATAATGATGGTGAAGATGGTGATGATGGTGAAGATGGTGATGATGATAGCAATGATGAGAGCAGTTGCCATTTGTTGGTACTAATCAGTTGATACTCTAGAATTTTGATCCCTTAATTGTACAAGTATATATATATATATATATATATATATATATATATATATATATATCATAAGAAAGCTGAAGCCCAGGTCAGTTTAACATCTGTCCTCCTGCTAATAATGAGAGAGGATTAGACTTCATGTCCATTTCATTCCACAGATCACATATGTGGCAATGTATCATTTCACTGAATTTACTTATGAGGGTTTCTGTGGTGTGCTGTGGACAAATGAGAGCCTTAAAATCAATGTAAGATCCTAAATGTAAAATCCTCAATTCTATAAAAAAGAAATAAATTCAATAAAATAAAAATAAAAAGCCACACTTGGCATGACATCTAAAGAAGCAGACAGTGAGAGGTAAATATCAAAGAAGAAAATAATGCACTGACATCTCAAGAAAGAGAAATCTGGATCAAAAGGATTAGCAACAATGGAGGCTCGCATGCAAATCATTAATGTGTTACTTCAGTGGGTAAAGCATTGTTGTGAAAGCAAGCAGGAAAGAGAAAAAGCAGGGAAAACTGATGAAAGTCAGGGCCATAACTGATTCTGACCCTATCAGTTTATAGGCTAGGGTACTCAGTTCATAAGCAAGGGGCTTCTTAGTTCCTTGTTACTACTTTGTTTTCATTCAGATAAGGTCTTGTCCAGAGGGTGAAAATGCTTCGTTTTTGTTACATTAGCTGTTATCAGCATGATGGAATGGAACAGTTATATATTATCCTACCACCAACATCCAAATCTTACTTTCAGTCAAGTGATTTTAAAAGTTTGCATCGACTTTAATTGGTAAACATTAGTGAAATAGACAACTTTACATTAGCAATATGAGAATATACTCAAGGGATCATTTAACAAGGAGCACATACTTCATTCATCTTATTTCAGAAAGAAATAAATCATTTCCACCAAAAGTACTCAAGGGGAAACTCACAATGATCTTTTGGAATCAGAAGAAAGATTGCAGGAGACAAATTATTTACTCCTCCAGTCATTGATACTTTTTATGGTTAGTTTAATATCCCCTCAGCACTGAATATCATTATGCTGTTATTGTTCCGTTATAGTAACTGCAGTATCACAAATCAACATGGCATTCCTCAACATAGTCTAAACTAGACTTAAACTTACTGAGATTTTGAATCGCAGAGTTAAAGTTATCTCAACCTTGGTGTCATTTATATGATTTAATAACAATGATGCAAGACCAGCCAGATAGTTCAATGGATTAAAGTACCTGCCTAGACAGGCCCACCGACCAGGGTTCGATCCCCAGAGTGTCATGCTGGTTCCACCCTCAAGGAACTCTGAGAGGTGGTGGAGACTGGGCGTAGTGGTGCACACCTGTAATCCCAGAGCTTGGTAGGCTGAAAACAGGAGGATCACTAAGTGTCTGATCTATGCCATGAGACCCTGTAGATCCTGTCCTAAATATATTAAAGAAAAGTGTTGCCACTGAGGAAATGTTGAAATCTTTAATGCACTTAAAATAGTATACATGGGGGAAAATGTTGCCAGGCCTCAAAATATTGAATCAGTATCATAGGCCACTACGAGATTTCAGTTGGAGTGGACTGTATATGAAGCAAGTGTTCTGTATGAGGAAAGGCTGTATTATCGGGCTAGCAGTCATTTTTACATCTCTCTGAAGTGTATTTCCATTTCTCTTCATGTCCTGCCCTGAGTGCTCATCTAGAAGTCACAAGAGGATCTCTGTTATGTACAGCTATTACCTGGACAACTTGGTAAGCACGTCAGGAAAGCTCCCGCAGGAAGCTGGAGGGCCAATGGCTGCGTCTTTCTCAGGGACTGGCAGGAATCTGTCTCTGCAGAAGGCCTTGGGGAGAGATGTGGAATCATTGACATAGTATGAGAGAGAAATTGTGACCTTTCCTTAATAAATTAAAATGCAGAGAGGAAAAAAAATTTAGAAAGCTGCTATGGTTCGGTTTTGCTCTTCTAGTTGTATGAATAGGCAAAAGGTCCACCATTTTGAGGTACAGCATGAAGTAGTAATGTATCTACATAGCAACTTGTATCAAATGCTCTTTATGTGACAGGCATTTTCAGAATTTGAAAGTGTTGATTTAGATCTTAAATGTCCCCCAAGTCTTCTGTGTTAAATGCTTGGTGAACACTTTCCTGGGGGGGAGGGCTGGGGAGGGCAGGAGGTTACTGTGGCATGTCCTGCAGGATACATGTGACTCTGCCTGCTTCTTCTCTGTGTCTTTGTTTACTGCCTCCCATAAGTTAGGTCATTTCTTGTGCTATGCGCTCCCCACCGTGATGTGCTGCCTCACCACAGGCCCAGAGACCACGGCACCACGTGAATGTGGACTGAAACCTTGAGACCAAGAGCCAGAATAAATCACTCCTCCTTTTGATTTATTTTAGGTAATGCTTTTCGGAGTGACATAAAGACTGACTAACACACAGGGCGGTAGGATATGGGCAATTGTTGGCTGCAGGGAAGTCTTGGTTAGCCAGGACTGTGTGCGAAGCAGTAAGTCACCCTAAAATGGTGATAGGGCACCTTTTGGAGTTTTCATCCATAACAAACCACCCCCTGTGGCACACATGGCGTAGGCTTTCCACCACTACCCTGAAACTTGTGTCCTTAGTGCCAGGTGGGGCCAATGACACTGCTGTTCACACAGAGAATAAGGGTGGCAGATTTCCACCAAGTAAGAGGCAAGCTTTGAGGAAGAAGAGGTGGCTGAGCTCATTTTAAAATTTAAGTAGCACAGGGCCCAGCGGGATGGCTCAGTGGTCTGAAGTGCCTGCTTGGGGAAGCTTGGGCGGCTTCAGGGACCGCAGTTTGATCCCCGGCACCTCATGCTGTGCCAGCCCTGTCCTCGGGGTGGGCTGAGCCGGCCATAAAAATGAGTGAATAAACAAACAAAAGTTCGAAACAAGAAAAAATAAAATAAATAAATAAATAAATAAATAAAATTTAAGTAGCACAGTAATAGGTAACTAGAAAAGAGAGACTAGTTGAAAACATAGGTAATACTTTAAACACAAATGCTTAAATGCTAAGTGTGTGCTCTTTGATAAAGCGCAAGTCCATATTGCTAAAACTTGGGTTTTAAGACGGCTCCACAGGTAGCTCCATGGTGATAAAAACTGACTTACAAGTCTGCCAAGTGCGACAAAGACATCTAGAGAAATTGATAGGGGGCAGATTCTGTGTGGTCCTCTACAGAACATACCCTTGGGGAAATGGGTGCCTCGAAAGGGTGTCAGGTATTGGCATCTTAGGGGACTTGAACTTAAGAGTTTCTTGTCACTTGTTGTCTTTCTTCTGGAAATGGCAAATCCCAGGATGACAAACAGTAATAAGGAGAGCTGCCATTTATTATTCGCTACTAGCAAGGCACTCTTTGAAGCACTGGCCACACCAAACATTATTTAATCCTCACAAGAACCTTGAAAGGTAAATTTCATTGTTGATTCTGTTCCACAGATGAGGAAATAGAGGCTGTTAGAAGTGAAGCGACTTTCTCTGGGTCATGAAGTTGAATGGAAGGAACTAGGATAGGTAGAAAAGAGACAGGGAAGCAGTGCAATTTTAAAAGGGCACTTATAAGAAAAACTACAATTTCAGAACGTAAAAGTTATATAAGCTTTTCTTTTCTTTTCTCTTCTCTTCTTTTCTTTTCTTCTTTCCTTTTCTTTTCTTTTCTTTCTTTCTTTCTTTTTATTTATTTATTTTTTTTCTTTCTCAAGAAAATTCCTAAGGATATCAAAGACAACCTGGGCTCTGGGCCTTTACTTTTCACCTGCCAATTTGAGCATCTCTGCTACAACCCAATCCTCAGGAAACACACTCTTGACAGGACAGGACAGTTCCGCTTCAAGCACCTGTAAGTGATTTGCTTCCTAACACAGCATGCCAAACTGGCGAACTCAAATCAGAGTCCACATTCTGAATAGCTCCTCGCAGGCACAGCCCACTAGACATAATCAACTCAAGGTCCCAGTGTTCCTCTGTTTCATTTAGGTACTTGTTCTCTGTTTCTTTGTATGTGTGCCTGTAAATTTTGGCCAGATAAATCTCTCTCTGACTCTTTCTTTTTTATGTTATGACCGGCTCAACCTGCTCTGGGGAGGGGCTGGCGCAGCATGTGGTGCTGGGGATTGAACCGCAGTCCCTGTGGTTGCTTAAGCTTGCTTAAGGAGATGCTCTAGACCACTGAACCATCTCACCAGCCCACCTGCCTCTTTCTGATGTGTACTAAAATTCTTTTTCCGTGAAGTGACTCAGCTAACGTTTTCCACCAGTAGAGCGGGGCAGTTCAGGTTCTTCACCTGCCCTTTAGGAGCACCCTGGCGCCCGGGAGACAGTCACGTAGCGTGAATATGGCAGACCCAAGTCATTTGGATGCAGAATCTGTGTAATTAGGCACAATGTACAATAATGAACAAGTTCTTGCCAAATTGATGAAAAACAATTTGAACATTCAGTAAAAAGATTTGCAAAGGGCCGAGGCAGGACAAAGAGAGAGTTGTATGTCAACAATGAAACTGGTAAGACTCAGTAGCTGGCAGCACAGAAAGAGGAAGCGTGACTTGTGCGTGTGGCCTTGGACTCCTGGGTTAATTCATTTGTTCGTGAAATATTGAGCAACTGCGCTGTGCCGGGCAGCATGATAAGCAGCTGGACTGTGGTGCTCACCGAAGAGGAACGTGATTCTTCATTTTATGAATCTGTGTGAGGACACTTTTATTAATTAAATAATTATTGAATAATAATAATAAATATTAAATAATAATAATATTGACTGGAAATTGTTATTGGAGCAAAGAAGCACAGCTTTGTTTCTGCTTGTTGTGACCCCAGTCTATGGAATGGAGTTAGGGCATGCAAGTAGGAGGGGCCTCATGTAGAGCGTGAAGCCGGGGCTGAGAGGTTGGGTGCAGACCCAGAAAGCGACAGGAGTGTCACTTCTTGTAAGTGCCCCGTAGCAGAGGAGACTCAGAGGGAAGCACCTTTGAGTGTGGAGATGATGAGGTAGCAGTGACACTCAAGGGTAAATGTTTAGTGCACAGTGGCCAATGGGAGAGCCACCCAGACCCACCTGAGCAACATGCCCACCCCAGTTCAGAAGACGGCTGGTGGCTGTGTAGGTGAGCTGGCCAAGGCCGTATGTGCAAAGGGAGCAGAGACAGAAACAGAGGACTAGACTGGCATGAGTCCCTTAAAGACTCTAGAAAGAAAGAGTGCCTGACAGCTGTAAAACAGAAAGATCTGCGAGAGAAGAGCAGAGCCAAACTGAAAGGACGGAGGAAGAAGAGTCCTTTCAAGGAGATGCGGTAGGTGTGGCAAAGAGCAACGAACTCAGCAAGGACACGGAGGCGGAGGGAGGCAGTTGGAGCCTCAGTGAAGCCATTGAGCAACGAAGTTGGACTAGGATGAAGGAAATGAAAGCAAAGTCAGTGGCTTAACTGTACTGGGTTGAAAAGAGGTGGCCACAGTTAGCCCCAGTAATAGTCTTGCTATTTGTTTGTTTTATATATTCATGCAGTAGAAGCCTATAAGGCTAAAGGGCAGGGGTCATAAGGAGAGGAGGTCACAGGGCTCTGAACAACAGGGAGGACAGGGAACTGAGGAGGATGGGCTCCAGGCACACTAGGAAGGGGGACATTGACTGGAGGAGTCTCATGATCCACATGGGGATGCTTCATTTACAAGGAGGGCTGCTGGTGGTAGCCATGAGTGAGCTACCAGCAGGTAATAAGCATGCATGGGTTAGAACTGTGCTAAACGCTCTCTACATTATCAGTTCTGATTTACAACTCGGCAAGGGAGCAAATCTAGTAAATGGCAGGTTAGTGGTTGAAGTGACTGTGCGGCCATGGATATTCTTAGCTTTTGCTCACGCGAGTGTTCAGCAGGTGCAGAGGCATGCTGGGAAGTTCAGAGAGGCTTGTGTAAAAGTCTCTAAGGTCTCCAGATGTTACCAACTGTGCTGTAGGGAAGCAGCCTCCTTGAGGACAGGAGAGGATTTGCTGATGTTCTGCGAGGATGGAAAGAGTCCTGCCCGGTGTAGCACACAGCACACCACAGGGCACTGGAGCCATGCAATTCACGCGAATGCCCAAGCACCATGCATTCAGTCTCCCTCAATCCCGGCAGTGGTGTAGGAGACTGCGTAGCTCAGGGTCACAGAGTGCACCAGCACTGGTCAGGGTTCTAGGCAGCATCGTCCATGCCCCTCTCCCATGCAAGGAGACAAGGTTGGTCGTCATGGCTACGCTGAGGCATCTGAGCAGGTTGCAGCAGGCCGACAGTGGCATCCTCCCCGCTTCCTACTGTTCTCTTTTACCTTCCTGGGATGCAAGGCTCTGGGCTGTGCTGGGGAGACCTTCCCATAACAGAATGGACACTTACACCAATAGCACCTACTTCCAGCTCTCATTTCTATCTCCTTATGCCCCAGGGTCACGTCCATAATAAGGTCTGCCATGGTCCAGATTTCCCACTCCATAACTCTTCTCTCTCCTAAAAACCCACAGAGCTTGGGTGAACCCAGTGATCATGGACAGCAACGAATGCACAAATACATGTTCTGCTACCAAATGTCAACTGGGATGACACAGAATGAGAGGACTGTAAGTGACATTTTGCATGAGCTAGGGAAGACGATGGTGTGTGACTGTTTAAAATATCATCATAAAAGTCCCAAAATAATTTTATCCCAAATGACTTGAAGCCAATCTGACCTAGTCTCTTGAAGTTTGGAAGATAGCAGCAGGGTTGGAGGTTGAAGGAGGCAAGGTGGCGACAACGTTAGCAGAGGCAGCAGGGACTCCATCCTTCCCAGCCTGCCTTGGATGGTGGCCTTCTGGGGAAGAGCATTCGCATCTCTTGACAAAGTACAGTTGCACAGTAATAAGACTTTTCAAGGAAATTCCATTCAAAATACAGCCGGAGCTGCTCCTTGCTGCTCTGCTGGCAGAATATTCAGATACAGTGACCTACTTTAGTCTGTTCTGAAAATGATTGATATTACCTTAAAATCCTTTTTGTTTATTAGTATCATATAAACATAGGTAAAATATAAGTTCTGGAGATAAGTCTACGAATGAGAGCAAGAGAACAAGAGAGCGCGAGCAAGAGAGAGAGAGAGAGAGAGAGAGAGAGAGAGAGAGAGAGAGAGAGAGAGAGAGAGAGAGAGAGAGAGAGAGAGAGAGAGAGAGAGAGAGAGAGAGAGAGAGAGAGAGAGAGAGAGAGAGAGAGAGAGAGAGAGAGAGAGAGAGAGAGAGAGAACGCGAGAGGCAGAGGCAGAGGCAGAGGCAGAGCAATAGATAGGGAGGAGAG
>PVJA010030785.1:0-25486 GCA_004027025.1 Myocastor coypus
AGAGAGAGAGACAGAGAGAAATTTTTAGGCAGTTCACACAGGCTAGACTGGCTCACCCAGCACTTGTCACTATGCTCACCACAGAACCTAGGTGTTCACCAGGTGAACACTCCCTAAGGAGACACCTTCTCAAGTCTGCAGAGCAGCCCCACAGAGGCGCAGACATCATGATCTAGAGGGCCCCTCAGCTGGCTGAGGGGCCTCTTCTGTCAGCCCCATACGGAGTGGAGGAAATACAGTCACCTTCATTATTGTCTTTTTGAACTTGTCAATGAGAGTTATAATCACTGGATGCAAAAAAGCAGCCAGTACAGTAATTATACAAATGAGTCAGAGGCCAAATTATTAGAACAGGTTAAGAGGAAAATTACAAGGGGTATAGTTTATAAAATATACTTCATCAGCTTACTAAATAATACATTTGATTACTAGCTAAATTATTTACCAGTGCTGCAGTCTGAGGCGGCACAGGTGACAAGAGGATAGAATGGAAGGCTGGGGGACTGCGTTCCGAGCCCCAGCTCCACCACGGTCTTAGATGTGCGCTTTGCATGCTGTGCGCGCAGTCTCCTTATCCGTAAGGCAGGGATGGTGACACTTGCGCTGCCATGTCACACATCGGCCAAGGAATAGGCAAATGGGGATTTTAAGCAAGGCACTGTTTGCACGTTAGATAATCACGTCACTAACAAACCAGGAGCCGAGACGTACCTGCGGTTGGCCTGTTCTCCTGGAGCAGCTTACTGCTTGAGCTGTCTTGTCGGATACGTTTGGCAAATCCATGATTTTCTTCAGCAATTAAGGGATTATGCGATGCAGAACTGGAGGGAGAAAGTTATTATTTTGTTTTTAAATAGTTTTTATATCTTGAAGTTCTAATTCATGCTCTATATGCAACACCGATAAAAATCTGAAACACGAAGTTGTGAAATCTCATGCATCAGGTGGAGGCACTGAAGACCTTCTCAGCCCATGTCCTTCGGGCGGGTGCTGTGGCCACGGTGCACATGACCGTGCTGCAGCCGGGTGTTCGCAGGTCACTCTACTGGCATGTAAGTGACCACTGGTATCTGGAGAGCAGGGATGGCAGCCCCTGACCACAGACAGCAGGAAACTAAGCTCCTATCTGTCAGAGTGAAGCCAGAACCCTAATGTGGGGGATGTAGACAGCTGAGAGGATCTGAAATGACTTCCATTTTTGGACCAAAACAGTGCGATTCTGTAATAAAATTAAAGTTTGTTACCTATTTTCATTTGCTACATTTTCCAGAACCGTTATCAGACACACATCGCATTGGTTAAGAGATCAAATTCTAACTCCATTTGACCTGACGTAGTATCAAACATCCATTCAGGCTTGGAGGCTGAGTCAGGGGAAGGCATCTCTGTACACTGACTAATGTCAACCAACCCGAGGGAGCCCTTTCTCTTTTCTTTGGCTGCTAAAGATACTGTACGACATCTTATAAAACTGATGTTGACTTGACTGAGCTGCATTAATAGCCAGGGTTCCCCTGAATGGCAGTGGCTTGCCTTGCCTTTCTGGTTAACTCCAGTCATGAGGTGAACAGCAGGAGTGTATATCTGAGGGACAGAGAAAAGCTAGGTCAGCCATACACTCACTGCAAATCGTCAGCAATGGCAAGCTTCTGAGCACACTGAGTGCGGGTAAAACAGTGATCTGCTTGGTTTTGTAGAGCCCAAGGGATGTGATTACAGAGTGCATGAAGGGCGTCTGCGTGTGCTGCGCATAAGTGCAGATGGGGCCTGCCCACAACGGCCCCAAGGGTTAGCGTATGAGAAACATGTTCAGCTGTGGAAATGTTTTATTCCTGGATAGTTCTAAAATTACTGCATTTCTATTTGTATCATTCCACACTGGTGTCGACTGTATTTCTTCAATTATAGAGATGAATGCTATCAGTTACTTACTTACTTACTTATTTATTTATTTATTTTTCAATTCTTTTATTGTTTAAATTTAACAATGGTTATATTACATATTTTCATCAGTTACTTATTTATTTAGTACAGGGTCTACAGCGTCTCACTAAACAGATTAGACTCATAGTGATCCTCTTGTTTTCAGCCTCCCAAGCACTGGGATTACTGGCATGCACCACCATGCCCAGTCTCAATGGCCACCTCAGCAAGCCCTGGGGGTGGGGCTAGCATGACAGCACCAGTTACTTTTTTTTTTTCAGTTACTTTTGATAAGAGATAACATGTTTACAATAAAGCTGTCTCTGGGGTGGGCATATGGCTCAGTGGCATAAGTGCTTGCCTGGCAAGCACAAGGTCCTGAGTTCAACAGTACCACACACACACATACACACACACACACACAAAGGAAGTTCTTACAATAAAATTGTCCCTACCATCTTATGCATCTTCCCTCTGGTTCAGTATAGGACCACACCATTTACCCACAGCATACCTTCATTTCAAAGTTAAGCTACTGAATAATATTGGATTAATACTCTGACATGAGAGATATTGATAAGAAATCTAAAGACTCTTCCAACTGTGTACAAAAAATATTTCTCAAACTATTAATAATAGTATATTAAACTTTACTCCAATTTTATTGAATGGTTGTAATTAATAAGCAAGGTGTCTTATATTCTTTCAGTTGAAAACAAATTTCTAAATGGAATGACTAGGCAACTAACAATAACAAGATAAAATTACTAAATAAGCACAAATAGGTAGAAAGCAAAAACTGATAAAAAATTGATGTACATATTGTATTTATATATTTGGTAGGCCATTTACCTTGTTCAAAACTGTTTATGCCGGTGGTGTTAAATACAATGTAAAGATTAAAAACTGAATTCTCCCAAGGTAAGATTTTTAAGACTATTCACCGCTTTTAGATTACTTTTTTTCGAGAGAAAAAGAAAATGATACAAATGATACATAAGCATGGAAATTTCTATTACTTTTAAAAACAGAATGCATACTTGTCCACACACTAAGTTTATATATATATAAATTTACACACATACACACACACACACACACACACACACACACACACACAAAATGCTGCTGTTTTGTGGAAAATACCAGTTTATTACTTTCAAGATCATGTAGATTTAATTAGGGAAAAGGGAGATTTAAAAAAAGTAATTATGTACATTTTAAATCTCTTTTAACCTTCCTTAATGGCAGGATCTAATTATTGGTACCAGAGGGAATATAATAAGAGTAATTAATAGGCTATGAAAAAACTTCCAGTAACTTTTTCTGTGTCCTTTAACATTACAGTATTAGTTGCTCGTGTGGAAGCCCTTCAGCTCACCTAAGCCAGTCCAGACACACTTTACACACCTAGACATTCGCTGAAGAAAAGTCACGTCGTCACGTGATTTCACAACCAAGTTTACACTGGCAGATTATTTTCGCTGCAATGTCCGCCATATGCAGTAAACACGACAGAGTAAAGAAGCAGAGAGCTCACCCTGAGCGATGGGACGAATCCCGCGACTCACACAGTCTGATGCAGTTGCCAGCGCATGGAACACGACAACAGTTAGTGAAGCTTCTTCCTGAGGACTGAGTCTCATATGCGAGCCAGACAATTTAAATTCATGTCTTAGAAAAATACACTGGTCGCTCTCTAGCCATGATTTCATTCCACGACCACCAGTGAATAGACAAGAACGGTGAACCTAACATATTCCACGCTTCTTCCGACTCATGTGCATTTATGATAAACTTTTACCTTTTCTTTAAAGGAAGCCATTTACGGCTTCTCTCTGGCAATACACTGCCAGCATCACTATTCTTTGGCTTGAGGAAAACTTCTAAGCACGGGTTAGCTGAACAAGTGCTGTGTGCCTAGGGCAGCTGGCCTGATAGGCAGGCACTGCGAGGGCCTGCGTAGGGAGGGACAGCAAAAGATTTTATCAACTTCTCAGAGTGTGACACACAACTGCTAAGACTGCTAAACCAATCATGCTGGAATTTTCCACTGAATATTTTCCAGCCTTGGCTGTCTGTGGGTAACTGAAGTTACTGGAAGAAAAACTGTGGGCAAGGAGGAGGCTGTGAAGCAAATCCTCAGTTGTTATGCATACTCAGAACCTTTCAGGAAAAAACAACCTGGGGATTTTAAACTACCAGCCATCCCAAAGTTCTGCTGCTCCTTGGGCTTTGAGAGGCAGAGGCAGATCCTCACTTCACAAGTGAGAGATGTGCTATGGCTCATGGTGAAATGTGTCACTTGTAAATCTGTAGGACCACTGGCCCATGGTAGAAAACGGAAGTGTAGACAGACCCGAGGAGCCAGAGGTGGTGGTGCACACATCTGTAATCCCACCACGTAGGAGGATGAGTCCGGAGGACTGCCACCTACACAGCGAGCTCGAGGTCAGCCTGAACTGCAACAGTGAGACCCTGGCTCGAAAAGGGCAAAAAATAAAAATAAAAAAAGAACAAAGGCCTAATACTTACATCCTTATAGTAGGGGGACCAAGAAAAACTGGTAGAGAGAATGAGACTCACTTTATAGTCATTCAGTGTGTTCTGTTGTGTTCATTTGGGACGGTAGATATGAACAGTGTGTGACGGAACTTGGGCCACTCGAGTCGGCGCCCTCTCTGGAGTTTATTCTACTACTGTGTACCGAGGAAGGGTTCTTGTCATCAGTCCTGCATATAATGCACAGCCCTTTGCCGATGTAAGATTTGACTTTTATCAGTTTTCAGACTGACAGCCGTCTTTTCCTCAGATGCCGCTTCTCTACATGCTTCTGCCCGCTGCCCCCTCAGACCTCTGTGGCTGAGTCTCCCACGTCTCTTGCACCTCCTTCTACAGTCTCCATCTCCTGCGCATGCAAAGAAACTGCTTCACTGAATTACTGAGCTTTTAATTTCAGTACATTTCACCCCTTTGGCTCTAGAATATCCCTCTGACTCGTTTTAGGAGAGTTCAGTTCTTTGTCAAATTTTCTACATTATCTACTTTTCTGAAATTAATCACAGTTAAAAATTTAAAACTGGCACCTAGTAAGTCAGGAAATAAGCCCGACTTATGAATGAGTCCCGTTCATAAGTCAGGTTTGTTCATCAGCCTGAAAGGGTGAGTGAGTTCTTACATATCTGTCACACAAATATACAACATAAAGTGTAACAAACCCCAACACAGAGGTGCACTAGTCCCCAACTGTACAGTAGACTACCACACTGTACAGCTAGCACGCAGTAGCACAACTGCGACGATGTCCACACACGCTACTTCTGTGATCTGCTTGCATCGAGGCATGTTCCCAAGACAGGGTCCTTTTGTATCTGTGAAAGTTTGTACAAACTTGAACGCTTGCATATCAGGGATCAGGGATCAGGGACTTAGGTAGCACCCTAGCTTGTAGTATCTATGGATCACTGCTTCTGTACTTTTCCTTCCCATGGATCTTCAGTGATTTGGCTGTGTCTTGTGGCACACTTAGCGTAGCCTTTCAAGAATTCCAGGTAAAACGCGGGGTGTCTGCCATAGCCTCTTCTTGGTTATGCTCGCTAACTGCAAGTTCCGTACCCTGGCTCAACAGAGTGTCAAAATGCCGCAGCCCCTTTTAGGTTTGTTTCTTAGCTGCAGTCCGGAGTTTAGACTCTGGGGACAAAAGCCGCACAAATGATTTTGTCTCCTTGGCTCTGTGAGTGCTGAGCACTCCAAACTTCCAGCTGGCACTGGCCTGCATACCATGCCTGGAAGAGAGTGGAAGAGCCCTACCGCACTACAGAACGCATGTCTTGGGTCTGAGCCTCAAACCCTCACAGCTCCCGGCTGCCGAGGTTGCTCCCCAGGGCCTCAGAGTGGCTGTTAACTGTTCTTAACCCACCAGGGCGGCTCGGGCTGACGCAGCTACCCTATCAATGCCTGGCCCGGCAGACTCCTCACCTCCCTGTATTTCTATCCTTTACCAGAATCCACTAAAATGTAATTCAAGGATGAAAGATATTTAGTAGGATTCAAAAAGGATAAATAACTAAATGAGTAAAAAAATTGCTATCAGAAGAAAAGTTAAAATTGACATTTTGGCGCTGGCGAGATAGCTCAATGGTCTAAAGTGCTTGCTTAGGCAAAGTGCAGAGACCACAGTTTGATCCCTGGTACCACATGTCGCACCAGCCCTGCTCAGTGGGCATGGAGGGGTAGAGGACTGAGCCAGCCACAAAAAAAAAGAAAAAAAAACAAATTCAGTGACATTTTGAAAGATAGAAGACTTTAGTTTACCCTTAACAATCTACAAGATGGAGTATTTTACGTAAATACCAAGTGACACACATGGGCCTCACCATCCTTCGCTTTTCACAGCGACCCACCCCCAGTGTGCCTAGGCATGAGATGCTAGCCCAAGTACAGAAGTGAAAAGCACTGCAGGACGAAGGTATGCAGCTGAGACAGGGGCAGGTTACTGGGAGTGCCCTACCTTTTCCGCTTCTTCCTGGCAGCGGCAGTCATTGCCATGTAGGACCGCATGGAGGTGGACACAGGTGTAGGGTGAGTGGCTGAGAGCGAAGAAGGCTCAAGCCTGTCATGAAGTAACGAAAAACAGAAAATAAAAGAGTAACTCTTATTTATACTACAGAGACGAAAGCTATCTGTAACTCCCTACCTAGTGGGCAGAGCCCTACACTGTAAATTTCCCTCATCCGTGCCAGGGCTTTGCGCACTCGCTGAAGCACAGAGGTGAGCTCGGGTAGGTGGACACTCGCTTAGGTAGCAGTCAGTCACTCCTCAGATCACGACGATCTCAGAGCAGGCCGAGCTGTGGGACAGAAGAGACTTGGGGGAACAAGAGCAAGACGGTGGCCCTGCAGTGGAGGCCTGTGCCTGCAGGAACAGACACACTGTCCTAATGTCTCAGACAGCCTAGTGAAGGTCAAGTGATTGGAGATACTAAGTTTAATATTTTTAGTGGATGCAAGCACAGATAATTAAGACTTACTATAAACAAAATACTGCTCTATAATCAGGGTAGCATAGTTGATCTAAGAAATAAATCAAATATCGCTAAAGAAGAAACAGGAAGACAAGTTTAAGGGTTGTGTTTAAAAGGAAAAAAAGGATTGGCAAACACTGCCTTTTCATACCTTTGTAAAATGTTTCGGTTGTTCGGTAGTGACTCTGGCTCGGGTAACTGATCCTTCAGGCTCCGGGTATCTTCACATATAGAAAAGGTTGAGCCCAAATCGGCCTGCCCCACTTCTGCGCTCCAGGGGAGAGGGCTGTTTACCTTGCCCGACACGGCCACAGAACCACCACCATGTCCAAGTGAGCTGACAGCCGGGAAGCCTGCAGCCTGCGGGCACGGCTTGACCAAGACCACTGGGGACGGACGCGGAACAGTTTTTGTGTAGCTCTCCGGAGTGTACAAGATGGGCTGGAGTTCCTGGGTGAGAGAGTCATTGATCTGGGCACTTTCAGCCAATGCGGGCTTCTCGGTAGGGTCTGCTTTGAAGGGGGAAGGCATTAATTTTCTTCGAGTTCTTTTGTGGGGAGGAATTTGACGCAGACTTGATTCACTTGAAGATGTGCCTGTTGAACACAATAAAAAGGCTCAATACCACTGCCTAGTTTGACCATAAGGCCATTAAAATTTCTGCCAACAGAAACTGGAAAGTTAGAAAGGAAGCAGATATGGCTTACTGCTGAAAAATTTCCAGTGAAGTTAAATTATTAGCCATCTTATAACAAACTAAATAATAAATAAATTGCTAACATCAATACCCATACAAAAGTATAACCAATGTCTTGAGGCACTGAGAAATCATAAAAATAACTTCCCAGCCAGGTCTACCAACTCACAAGCAACTTGCAGCTGTCATGCATGACTCGAGTTTACGAGAAGAGAAACATACTCAGCATCTGTGGGCAGAGATCAACACCTGTCCTCTTGCGGCACATGGCCTGCTTATTGTCACTAGCTGAGTAGAAGTCTAGTCTACATTAACAACATGGCACTAGCCAGTAAAACTCTGTGACTAGTGGAGGGCTGACTCAGCATGGTAGCTGCTGGGTTGTCTCCCGTATCATATGTAACTCAGATTTACAAAAATCAGATTTAATATAAATGGCAGGTGAACATAATCGGGAGGGCTTGGGTATCTGAACTCTTTATCACTCTGTAAAAGCCTGTTTCTCAAAGGTCATGATCTCTCCTCAGGCTTATCCTCCAGCTTCGGCAGCTTTCCCAAATCATTCCTAAGCACCAGCATCGGCGCTACTCCTGTCTTCCTCCACCCAGGAAATGTGAATACTTCCCTAAGGGGCCTACCTCATCCTCTAACGCACATCTTTCTTTTACCACTGCTTTCTTATATATCCAGGTCTCAAAATAACTAGATTTAAAAAAACAAAAAATCTTTCTTTACTCTTGAATTTGCTGACCTCTAAGACTCTCCTGCAGTTGTAGTAGCTAAAACACAACACCATGTCATAGGTTCCATTCAAGGCTTTTAGTAATCCTTAACAGAAAGAAGATATCCAGAGATTTTAACAAAAGAATTCTTGCTCCAAATTAAGAGAAACTTTTGTTAGAACAAACTTAAGTTTGCATTCCTACAATACTAGATACACTTAAATATTTAGACACATAAACGTCACTAGAGCCTCTCACCAAGGCTCCTCGGGGCACACTGAGTACTTGCAACTCTGCTGTACACGTCTCACACTCCGTGACTGACGACTCCCATCTGCTTACCCCACGGTGCCTAACAGGAAGCTCCTGTGCTGGAGTAGAGTACTCACCAAAAAACCCAGAACTTATTATTCCAGCCATGTTTCCAGATCATGAAGTAAAATTTCCAATTGATGTCACATTCACTTTATTATGGTAATGCTAACTTAAACAGAGTAAGTTTTACATATTTCAATAAAGCAATTTAAATTTTCAACCAAGTCAAAAAATACATATGCAGCAGTCTCCAACAGTATAAGCACTGTTCCTGTTATGTTAGTTGGCACTATGGCTAGGTAGACAACTACCCTCTAGGAAATACAACTGAAAAACAGGAAGAAAAATATGATCCCTGTTCTACTAAGGAATTTTACTTTTCTGAGAACTAGATAAATGAGATCTAGATCTTAAAATAATTTTCCACTCCCTTTAACATGACATTTGTCAAATTTTCCATTACCAGATATTTTTATACTAATGCTGCAGTGTAAAGACAGTTACTTGCTCCACTGTGCTGCTACCACCAATTTGGTGGCTATTAATAGCTGGAAGATTAACTTCTTTTCCCATGAGAGGCAGCAGGGGTACGGAGGATAGAAAAGTGTATCGAGGAGAGAGAACTGAATCGGGGAGTCAGGAGACGTGAATTCTATTTCTGGCTTCACCAGCGACTCACTTACTGACCTTGGGCAAACTCGCATAAAGCAGTGTGGGCATTAATCCCCCCTAGTGAAAAAGGGGCATCACGTTTTTATGGACAGGGAATTTTCTAGCATTAGATGACAGAAATACTTGGGGTTCAAAGAAAGACCTTAAATAGAAACATGCTTCAACTGTTAGCATTACAACTTTCATGGCAAGGTAATTTACCTTCCATTTTCCATCAATAGCTAGCTATCTTACCATGATCTCTAAAACAGGACATTTCACAAAGTGCCTGACTTTCAAATGAGCAGATATGCAGCCTACCAAAGCTGATCGTAAACTGTGATATAAACCAGATTACTGTTAAAACGAGAGCTTAAGTGCTACCTGCAAATGCAGGTTTTATAACAGCATTCAAAAATCTAGAACGGACTGGAGCCCAAAGCCTCAGGGATAAGGGCCACCTAGTCGCCACTTCCCTCAGACATATCTAGAGGGGCAGTCTTGGGGTGGTGACGGGACAGGGTTCCTCCATATGGACCACCTGTTTCCCAATGGCTCGTCCTCAACATGAAAATGGAAATGTCCCCACAAGACACTGAAGAAACAACCTCCTGGCCTCTAAGACAATCTAAGCATACATTTCTTCCTTTTTTTTTTTTTTTTCCCTTCCACTTAACCAAAACACTGAAACTTTCTTTGGATCAGAATTACGCTTCTCAAGGACCTAGGCAGTGTGTGCCTCTTTATAGCACCGACTGCTTCCTAACTGGTGAATGCTCCAGCTGCTCCAGACTGGCTCCACAGGTTTCCTAAGCCTGGTCCCATCAGCATGCTCGTCCAGGCATGTTCAGGCCTCACATTTCTGGTTTAATACCAGCGTTTCCACTCCCCCTTATAGTCCCCGTAAGTCTTGCAGCCAGCAGTAATTCTACCTTTTCCCTACCCCAGCAAACCCTGGGACACTCTGGAGTGCTGTTTCACAGTTCCTCCTTCTCAGCCCCCTTCCTCTGGAAGGCGCTTAGGATGTTTAAGCTCTTCTGGAGCTCCTCCTCCTTCCAGCTGAAAGAACCAGCTCAATGCACTATACACTGGAGTAGAGAAGGCGGTGGGAAGCACGTGTCTCAGAGTTTCTGACTTTGCTGTTTCTACATCATATTTTTGGGACTTTGACTCTCCCACATATTATAGTAGGTGTACTGCATTTCTCCTGCCTTGAGATAGTTATGACCCATGGGCAGAACTGATAATAATATGCATAATACCAAGACATTAACACGAAGTCACTGCTACTGTTTTTAATTCATGATGACTGCCTTACTTACGAAAGCAAACGAACCAACCAACCAACGAACCAACCAACCAACCTACCTACTTCTACAAAAACGTGTGGCAAGAACAACAATCTAAGAGGACCATTCCTTCTACAGCAGGTGTGGTGGCACACACCTACAATTCCAGCCAGGCAAGAGGCCAAGAAAGGAGGACTTGAATCTGCAGACAGTCTGGGCAATTAGCCAGACACTGTCTCAAAATAAAAATCATGAAAATGGATGCAGAGGTAGCTCAGTGGCAAGGATAAGGCTATGGTGGGGGGAATTCCCTGCTTATTATCCAGTATTTATTAAGCATGTTCTAAACATGCAGGTATTGGGCACAGAACAGTAAATAAGAACTATAAAATTGTATTTTTGAAGGGAGAAGGTAGATGCCAACGAACAAATTAATCTGATGACACATAAGCTGTGCAGACTAGAAAGCAGAGAACTGGAACAGAACGGCAAGAGGTTCTCAGGGAAGGCCAGGCCTAGACTGGATCTGGCATCTCAGGCCCAAGAGCCTGAATGAACCGACGCCGTGCTCGTCTGGGAAAAGAAGTAACACACACAGAGAACTCACAGGCGACCACGAACTTGCTGAGCTCAGGAGAACAGGCCAGTGTGACTGCAGTGCAGGAAGTCAGGGCAGCGCTGTGAAAAGCAGCTGCGGCGCTCAGGAAGGGCCGGCGTCTCTCAGGCTTTAGGGACAAGACAAGGATTTGAACTTACTCCAAGTACAAAGGAATGTTGGAGGATTTCACACGTGAACATGGGATGGCCTGCTTGATGTTTAAGAAAAAGATGGCTCTGCTTGTGGAGTATGGAGTCTGAGCAGGTAAGAGAGCAAACAGGAAGTCAGTACCAAGGCTCTCAACACAGCTCTTGCACGACATACTAAGGCCGGTGATAAGCGTGGTCGGAGCAGAGACACAGAGCACTGTGACAATCGCATAATCACTGATCTAAGCATGTTTGAGAGGAGCAGAAGTGGGAGCTCACACAGGGCAGCTAGGTGTGGCCACCCTTGGGATCTGTGGGTGAGGGGCACACTGCTCCCGAATCCCAAAGCCCACACCCAAACCTCTTAAATATAAGACCGGGTAGTATTTGTACATGACTTATACATATTCTTCCATGTGCTTTACCTCATCTCTTGGAGTAAGTACTACAACAATAACATACAGTGTCGGGGCTACTGATGGCACTGCCACCAATCACCTGTCCACAGTTAGCACAGACACTTTCTCTCTGTAAATATTTTTGATCCAAGGTTGATGAATGTGAGGAGTGGGGGGTCTGACTGTATACAGGTCTGTTAACAGAAACAGGCAACTTTCCCTGAGGTCGCCAACCCAGCACACACGTAACCCCCCCTTCTTGCCACCTCTGCACAGGAGGTTCAGGTCCTGTTGTCTCCATGGCAGCTCTGACCCAACACACTGCCGCCATCTTGGAATCTGATTCTGGCCCGTCAAGCTGTATGCCCACAGACTGGAGGCAGCAGAAGCTCTGGGTTGTGGGGATGTCCTTTGTTACTTAGACACGGTGTATGTTCATCTCTAGAACAGATTTATCTTTTGGTTCTGACACAGACACACTGCAATTTCAGATAAAAGGACTAACTTACATGCCTAATGCCTTGGTAATTACTGTATTCGATTCTTCAAAATAAGCCAATGCATTTTAGTACACATTTAATGAAACTTGAAATCTTGTAATGATTGCATTTTGACCCGAGATTTTTTCTTTTTGGCAGATGAGGAAGCTAGAAGCCAAAGAATACTTGCAGAGCTTCTCTCTGGAGGAAATCACACGTGGTGGGCTTTCTTCTGCACTGCCTCATTAAGCAGTACCCATGGCATGAGATGACAGATGAAGGCCAACATCATGAACGACAACCACGCAACGTGTGGAGCACCTAGCTGCTTATCCAGATTCCTTTTAGAATAAGGACAGGACGCAAGCAGGAGAAAGCTTGGTTAAAGGCTGCTAGGAGAAGAACAGCACCTGTACACCAGAGCAGTACAGGATTTTCTGAAGGGTGCTGTGCAGCTAGGACTTGAATTTAAGAAGGCACAAAGGAGAGTGACTTAGAACAGTCCCTACCATTCGTGCTTCAGGGCTGTCTCAGGAAATTAAGAATACACTGGCAGCTATCACTAAAGTCCTGTAAGCTAAGGCTAGAGATGAGGAGGTGGGTAGGGTGTCGAGAGAAGGTGAGCTTGAGCTGTGGTACACAGAAGCATGGGAACATCAGATTGCAGCTCTACTACGAAGCCCCAGGACCCAGCCCTAGCTCAGCTGCTCTGGAGCCCAGAGGAACACGAGCCAGAACGCTCCTGCAAGCTCGAGATGCGGGATGCGGGACATGGGAGACGCAGTTGGCCGAGCCTACGGAAGCTCTACGTGCGCTGTGCCAGTGACGCCGCTCTCTGCTGCACGACCCCGGTGCTGTTGGATCTGGGAACAATAACGCACTTTCCTAAATTCTCCTTTCTTTGAAACAGGGCTTCGAGATACAGCCGAGACTGGTGTGAACTTGGGGGCTCATGTGGGTCTTCTGATCACCCTCCAGCACAGCCACAGCCACAGTGGCGTGCTGCTGGGCCAGCTTTCCCTTCTTACTTCCGCAAGCACAGGTATATTTACAACAGGGAAACAGAAAGCGCCCTGGAACCCTGAAGAATGCTACGGGGGACAGTGCCCCAATCTTCCCCATCACAGTGCCAGGCTCTATCTTAGGGCTATTAAGTCAATTAGGAAATAGTGAATCAAAACATGGAATGTTTAGAACTGCAGTACAGCTTAAAATGACTGCTCACAGACTTGTTAAATAAAGAAGTACATAAACTTTATTTATAGCATGATCTCAATTCTGACAAGAGATACAGAGAAAAAAACCTGAATCAAAGATTACACAAACAAACCCTACAAGTAAAAAAGGCAGTTAGAAAACAGGTCCAAAAGAAATATGGCAAAATTCATCAACTTCTTAGGTAGATTACAGCTGAGAAAAATTTGTTTTATGTAATAAATCTATGCTGCTTCCAGAAAATTATAAGTCACAACAAATAAAACAAAGTGAAAACCCTAGGAGCAATGTTGGAGGAGAGGGTGGGTAGGAGCCAGGGAGAACCACATTTTCAGCTCTTCCCGGGCCTTACTCTTACTAACTGCAGAGCAGGGGATGTTTGGAAAGTCTGGGGTACAGGTGACACAGAAGGGGCTGAAACGGCAGCGGGCAGAAAGCGGGGGTTGATTCCCCTGCCCGTTTGCGCTGACCACTGACAATTACCCAGGCCTGGCCTTACTCTGCGAAGACCAAGTTTTGCTCTCTGGAGAACTAGTAGACTTAGGGGGATTAAATAATTCCCTAAAAAGTTAACATGTAGATTCCTATACTAGTTCTCTAAAAAGTCCTACCAGTTGGGCTTGTACACCTCCTAAATGGGAAATCAAGCAGTTCTTTTTCAGGTGAAATATAAAATGAAAAAGACCTAGGTACTGACACTTGTAGGTTTCTTTCCATTTGATAGCTTTCTGGAGAACATCAGCAAAGCTTTGTAAGAGCCCTGCCCTAGCCTTTGTAATGCTTATTCACTACTAGCTCAGGAAATATTTAAAGGGATCTATAGGATGCTTTGAGGGATAATCCACAAAATTAAGCATGCACATTCTGGGGAATGGTTAGTGTTACATTCACGTGTTCCTGCATAATGGCTAGAGATTCCCACTATAAAGAGCTCACCCACTACAGACAGACACAGGCAAAAACATTTTGTGTATACGGTTAAGTTTTAGATGCTTCTAAAGACTTCTAGGCATTAAAACCATATTTAAAATTAACTGTACAAGTCGTGCTGCAATGATTAGGTGGACAAAGACCAGAAACATTTTCATCATTAGTAGTCCAGATTTTAAATGTCAAAGGAAATGCATAGAGTGTCCACTGACATTTGTGCTTTAGGAAGATTGTGCAGTACAGAATTTGTCCTGACCCACTAAATCACAGTTGTTTAGAGATTACATCAAGCTATCAATAAATATTTGGTGCCTCATTAAACTCTTAGAAAATAAGTAGAGAAGGTTTAGATACGCGCCTGCCATTTCCTGTTTCTTTCAGAATTCTGGGGTTGTAATACTGCTGTAACAAAGCAACATACACACATTTCTACTTTGATAAAGAAATATGAGTACTTAAATATACAGAAAATCTACTTATTGGCTGTATTCTTTCCTAAGTTATATAAATCTACCTGTAAACTCAATCTACTGTAATATTTGCATCATTCAATATTTCACTTTTTCTAAGAAGTATATTCCACAGATTTGGCTGAAGACTCTGAACTGTTTCTAGAAAAAGCTTTTTGTGTTTACATTTCTAAAAGTATTATTAAAGAATGTTGAAATATTCTTAACTTTAAAAAAATTTAAGAGTCAGCCAAACAGCTCAGCAGATGAAGCATCTGCTTAGGCAAGTGCAGGGCCCAGTGCTGATCCCTGGCACCACGTGCCTCACCAGCCCTGCTCCCAGGTGCGAAGAGCTGGCCACTGAGTCTGGGTGTGGTGGCACATGCCTGTAATCCCAGTGCTGGGGAGGCTGAGAAGAGGAGGATCACTATGAGTCTGAACTGCATAGAGAGACCTTACATTAAATATGTAAAAAGAAAAAACCTAAAATAATTTTACTATAAAGTTAAAAAAAATGGAAATTAGAATTGTTATACATATTTCTACATGATATTACACATATATAATGCATAAAATAATTAAGTACGTATTGCTTTTTACCTTAATATATTAAAATCAACAACTAGGTCAAGACAGAAGAAATAAAGTAGTAAGCTAAATCTTTCTCATATATAGGAATTATATACAGTATTTATACATAGGTGAGTCCAGACAACAGTACAACACAGCACACAGAAACACTGTGTAAATACTGGAAGATGGCCGTAAATTACTGGCATGCATTTCTATAGAATACAGAAACACTTTTACATGTATGGTTTGAGACTAGTTTCAAACAATATTGGCATAGTTTTACAATTAAATGGTTCTCATGATAAGAAAATGTCCTCAAATTAGTGCACTGAAAATGTTCAAACTATTCTCAACCAAATGCTTACATTTTACTCCAGCCTTGTACAAGAGGAAAAAAACCTTGAATTTATAAATGTTTTGCAGGAGAAGAGACTGAGTGCTCTTGTCACCAGCTGGAATCTCCGCTTTCAAGAAGCGTCGAACTAACGCTTACTGAGTAACCAGAGAGCTGCAGTGGCAGAAGGGGCCTCCGCAGAAGGAAAATTCAGTATCAGGAGGTCTTAGGTGGAATGTACATTTCTTGCTTCACAGTTTGTTGTCAGAGCCAAAATAAAGACACACTCAGCTCATCTTCCAGCTGACTGCTCGTTTACCTGGAGTCCAGTCAGGTAAACTCAGTAACACAAAGTAGTAACAGGTGATGCACACCATGACCCACACAGATCACAGTCACTGTGCAGACCCCCTCTGAGAGGCTACCATTTGACTACTGTGATTAGAAAAGATCATTGGTGGGTTACATGTGGACCACTCTGTGACATAGCACCCGGGGTTACATGACACCAAACGCCTGAGAGGTGCTCGGCCCAGGCTCTAATCTCGGGCACGCAGCACCACTGGGCAAAGGCTGAGCACTCATGTACGTTTGTGTAACCGTGTGTGTTCATATATGTGTCAGTCTATCTGAGAAAAGTAGCACCACAACATTAGTAAGCAAAGAGGAAATGAAAAAAACAGGCAAAGGGAATGAACAGGCAACGCAGAAGTAATTACAGCTGGACTAAAAGCACATGACAAAATCATCACTACCATTATCCATTCATGATGGCGGTTCGTATTTAGTTAAAATGTGCAATGTGACAATACCAATGCCTTCAAATGTACAGACTTCTTGATCGAGACATTCCAGCTCTAGGGACTTAGCCTAAGGAAATAATTAGAGAAGTTGCACAATAAACGTAAACACATGTGTAATGGGATGCAGTTTATAATAGTAAGTGATAACAAAATGTAGGGGATTAGATAAATACACAGCTATTAAACTGACTTACTTATTGATAGGAAAATGTGTCCCATCAAGTGGCTCAGTGAAACAAAAAGCTGGCTTTCAGCTGTACATCTAACAGGATGTTCAGCTTTTATTTTTTAAACTAAAAGCAAATGACCTAGGTATGCTTCGAAAAGTGTCCAGGAGGCTATTAAAATGGTCACACAAGTTAATGAAAGATTTTCACTCTCTTGGCTTATTATCCAATGAAGGTTAAACATTAAACACTGATAACAAGATTAAAACATTAGGCAAAGTGATCAAATCCAGAAATGGGCGACCATTTCCAGCTCTTAACAGAGTTAAAGAGACCGTTCCTCAGCGAGAGGAAAGGTGAGGGGCAGCCCCAAGGGCCTGTGTCAGCTAACCTCGGTCCCTTGCGGGGAAGGCTGCAAAGGGTGTCACCTGGAAGGGTGGGACCCGAGGTGGGGCTCACAGCCTGGCTGACTGGGAAAGCCCCACATGGGCCTCCTAAACCCAAAAGGAAGGAAGGCATCTGGCCGCAGTGTAAAGGGCAGTCTGGAAGAGAGAGGCCACAAGAATGGAGGCCAGTTCTGATGTCCCTGTAAATACTCACGTCTTCAAATTTTCTCAAAACGTTGGACAATATATTGAAATAGGAAGCACCATTCTCTTCTCTCTGTCTTGTGTAAATCCCTGAGACATAACTATTGACAATTTATGTGGTTTCCTAATGTAAGGGGTTCCACATTTATTTTTTATTCTTTGACTATTTCACAGATGGTTCCTTTAAATAAAATGACTAGGTAATTTATCACTAATGAGTTTACAATTCCGCTAATAAAAAATGGACAGGCCTTTGAGGTCATCTTTTGATGTGCCGTATCATGTGCTCTGAATGATTTTGCCCAGAGGACCTAATTTATCAAAAGCTAAGGCTGCAAATGTTAAAAGCTTCAGAACTGCACATTAGCATAAAAAGTGAAATGCAGTATTTAGCAAACATGAGTGCCAGGCTGTGAAGGAGGGCTCACGACAGGCAGGCAGTGGTGGACGCGCTGAGGTCTAACCGAAGCCAGGCACCGAAGGACGGCAAGGCTGCCTCTGCTGGCACTCCTCTTGGTATGAACGTGAGGTATTTTTAGAAACTGTGATAGATCAAAATTAGGTGCAAAGTTCTAAGGTGAAATCAAGTATTAATATATGCATTTCAATCAACACTTCTAGGCTCCAGATGACTGATACAATTACTGAACTAATCAGAAATCTGGATTCTTTAAAACAGCCTGTGACTCATGGAATTCAGAGTTGGAAAAGATACAAGTGAATGAATTTTAACTATTTAAAAGATGTGCACCAATCGTTGTCACCGACCAAACACCCTTCATGGTGCCTTTGTGACATCGCGTGTGCTGTGACGACATGATACTGGCACAGACAGCCTCACACAAAACAGTACGACAGAGAGCACAGATTAGAAAATTGGTGTGGTCCTTTAAAAAAATCCCCCACTTTACGAGTAATAAACCAACCATAACCTTTTGATACTTGCATCTGCGGGAAATAGCAGAGACCATGCTTCCAGCTCAGCTTCACGTCCCAGTGTGTGTCCACGCCTATTTCAGGAGAAAAAAGGGGCAGTGGGAAGAGCCCTCCACGGACAGCAACACTGGCAGCCACAGATGAAGGACACACACTGGCTCGCACGTGGGGCAACAGGGCCACAGGAAACTTAACTGGAGCCACTAGCAAGCCTTATACCGTTGGAAATTATTCCATTTTGTTGTTATGTGAAACAAATGTGGAAAATACTGTTTGAAATATAATTACTTTATATTTGTTTTATAAAGTCAAATGGAGATTACTCTTTTTTAACATGAATTTTGTATTTGAGTAATCTGAGGGAAAACTGAAATTCTCTATTCAGTCAGAACTCCATATTCAATAAGAGTATTTGTAGTATAGCAGGCTGGTTTCTGTGAGGATCTTTTATTGTGTTTCTGAGATAAAATCACTGACACAGGGTGCAAAACTTTTTAGAAAAGGAAAGGTTAGAGACAGAAATATTACTAAATGTGAGTTTCCAGATGGATAATGAGGAAATCTTGACTTTTTATTTAATGTCAGAAGTTTTATCAGCTCCATAAATAACCCGCTGACGGCACCCGACCCTGCCCAGCACTAGTGCGTAAGCGTTGTCTGCTGGACCCAAAATGGGCACGTGTTTTACCCTAGGTCAACAGGCACGCAAGGTAATAGGCACAGCAAAATCTACAGTAATGATGCTGGCATCATAAAACTGACAACATAAAAAAATTGGCTTTCTCCTGAATAAGAATAGATGTTTATTAACAAAGATGTTCCTAGAGTTACCAAAGAATGTTTTAAAAACCAAAATAATTAGAGTACTAGCTCTGCTATAGATTAAAAACTACTATAATGTATACAGTACTAAAGTGCTGACTCTCAGCCTGGGAGACACACAGGCAAAGAAAAGGAGCAAAAGTCAAAGAGCAACTGCACACCTCCAGCGCCTGGCTCACATCCCAGCTGCGCACTTCCTGGATGAGAACCTAAGCAACTAAATGCCTGCTCGCGGTCCATGCTGACCCTAACCACTGACATGACCCAGTTAGGGCCCTGCTCGGCTCGTGCCAAGAACGGTGCGGAGAAGCAAGTCTGAGCCCAGCAGCCCTGTGCTCAGGGTGTGCCGCCGCAAGGACGCTGCCAGGACGTGCTGAGCCCAAGTGTGTGAGTGCAGGTCTCCACTCGACAGGCCACCTACAAGAGCCAAGCGAGACTCTGGCTTGGCATCTTCACTTTTTCAAAATTTTTACTTACTTATTTGATACAAGGTCTCTTTGTACCAAATCACAGTAGTGATCCTCCTGCCTCAGACTCCTCAGAGCTGGGACGGTAGGCACGCACCAGCCGGCATGACATGCCTGGGTTCCGAGTGCATGGCATGTGTACTGGGGACTGAACTCGGGCCCTTGGGCTTGCTAGGCAGGTGGGCACTTAGACTGCTAAGCTATGTTGCTCATCATCTGATACCAAAATAAATTAGAAAATGGAGGGGAAAATTTAAGGTGTTGGAGAATTAGTGCTAAGGAACTGAGAAAAAGTAGAGTTTTATGACATCTGAAAGCTCAGCCACTAAAATGGACACTTTGAATAACGTTAAGAAGAAATGATAAGGGCCAGTCAAATAGCTCAGTGGATTAAAGCACCTGCAAGTGGGCTGGGGGTTCGATCCCTGGGCCTGCTGTGCTGGCCCTGCCCCAGGGGCGCGCTGAGACTGCAATGGAGACTGGGTGTGGTAGCGCATGCGTATTACCCCAGCTGCGCATGCGTATCACCCCAGCTCTTGGGAGGCTGTAAACAGGTGGATCACTACAAGTCTGATCTAGCAAGACCCTAAACACCCTGTAGCTGTTTCCCCTTCCCTAAAATGAAAAAAAAAAAAAAAAAAAAAAAAAAAAAAAAAAAAAAAAAAAAAAAAAAAAAAAAAAAAAAAAGACACAATTTACACAAAAGGTATCATTGCACTATGTATTTACAGGAAAGATTACTAGTCCATGGTGATCTCATCTAGTCCTAAGTCTTCAAATGTCATTGAAATGTCAACGTCCTTCAAATTCTGCACATCACTCAGACTCTCCTGAACAGAGATTCCCAGCTGCCTACAAGCGGTCTCCACTTGGATATACTGTAAACAAATTTAACAGGCCCCAAAACAGAATTCCTCGTGTTTTTGCCACCTCCTCTCAAACCATCTCACCTAAGGTCAGTCCTTCCATTCAGATGTCCATCTCAAAAACTGTAGCTATCTTAAAATTCTTTCTCTTCTACCTAAAGCCAATGTCAGCAAATCCTGCTGGTTCTGCTTCCAACATACATTACAGATGTATATGGTAGTATCGGCCTGTGATCCCTGCTTTCAGGGGGCTACGGTAGGCGCATCACCATGAGTCTGAGCCCTGCATGGGCCACAGAATGAGTGCAAGGCCAGCCTGCACTACACAGTGAGAGCCTGTCTCAAAAATCAAGCCCAACCAGTAAAAAACCCCTGGACCCTTCCCTCGCCTACCTCACTGCACACTCAGGAAGGCTGTCTGTGGTGGCCTGCCTTCCTCCCCAATGTCCTCTGTTCCTTTCTAATAACCACATGACTTCTTGGCCACTCTGAATATGCCAGGCAAATTCCTGGCTTAGAGATTTCCCCGACGGGAGATTTGGCTCCTGGATATCCACAGGGATGAGTATGTGAGCTCCTCCACACGGCACCAGGGAGATGGACACGCCTCTCTGTCCTTTTTAAAGCAGTGGATTCTCCTTCCTACTTCTGCTGCCTGGCTTCCCTGACTCCTGTCACAGGGCACACACCATGTTGTGACATGCTGCTTCATTTGCTACACTCACAGCACAAAGCAAGCGGAACAGACGTGGGGAAGAGTCTGTTCTGTGCTGTGGCCTGTTCCTTTGCATCAGGTAAGTTAGGTGCTCCGCACACAGGAGAAACTCAGTGCTGAGGAGGAAACAGACTTCCTTATACACAGGCCCTTGCATAGAAGCCATAACTACTGCAGAAGACAACTACACCAGAAGAACGTTCGAATGAAGGCAGGCAACCACAGAGAAGACCCACAAACCCTCAAACAAAGACAACATCCCTGTATCCTAGCAAATAAAATATTTTAGCAATGCTACTGTGGCTATTGCTTCACAACGCAAATGCAAATATGCGCTCGGCTGCATGTGCTTTTCTTTATTAATACTTCCACATTCTAGGACTGAGATCGGTAAGTGTTTACAGGCTGACTCATGCGAATCTTTCTTGTTATCCTTCATTGTCACTACTCATAATGCAAACATATCATAAAGCCAAAGTCATTCTCTGAATGTTCTCAAAAGAAAGTTTGTATTTATAAAATGCAACATGACTTTTCTTTTAGAGGCAAGCGAGTATCGTTTTAGTGATGACAAGTATAGTTTATGTAATTACAATGTACATGAGATATGGATTTTTAAATAAGGAATAATGAGCATCACATAGCAGGTGGCCAGTATTTCTTAGTATTGGTGCTAAAACCCTATTTCCTCTCCAACATCTTGAATCCATTATAAGGAAAGAATTAGGCCCCAAAGATATTCAAAATGTCCCAACTAGATCTAGTCGAATGACTGTATTTTATAAAGGAAAAAGAAGGCATTACATTAATGGAGTGCATCCGACTTCCCTACCACCCTAATACACAGAGCTCTTCTGCTACTAATAAAGATGTAGTTGAGTCAGACCAACACCTGCGAAGACAACAAGTCTGCACACGACACACGAGCACGTGCTGGAGGGCCCTGGCCTGCTAACAGGCCCGCAGAGAACGGAGGTGTCAAGAGGGCAGTGACTGCTGCAGCCTCAGGTGCGCTTCCAGAGTGTGGAAGGCAGTGCTGGCCACGCTGGAGCTGGGGGCACAAGTGGCTTTGGAGGCCACACCTCAGGATACTTCACAACAGGACATGGAGGGAGATTTGAGATTATAAAAGTTAAAAATGCAGTGGGTTAAATAAAGGACTGACACACCAGAACAACTACAGTTAAAACATTATCTCATCAACCAACGTGTGGGATATAGCCAAAGTTGAGAATCCATCCAAAAATAAACAAAACAAAACCCCAAACAAATATGATAATCTCACTACTGCAAGGTGACAAAGGATATGTGACAGAAGATGAAATAATGCTGCAAGTAATTGAAAAGTTACCAACTTGAGATTACATGTTACCATTAGTGCTATGATTATTATGGGTTAGATAAGTATGAACTGGCATTTTCACTTACACACTGGTGTAACAGATTATAACATCCCTTCACCAAAATATGAGGGACTAGAACTGCTTCAGATTTTTAAACTTTGGAATATTTGCATAGACTTTACTGACTGAGCTTCTCTAATCCAAAGATATCAGATGCTCAAAAAGCTCAGATTAGTCTTATATTGGTGCTCAGTTTCAAGTTTTGGTACATTTCAGACTTCTGATATTTGGAGTATGTATCCTCTATCTGTACAACATCCTTGTTTTAAGAAAATAATTTGACATAGGGCCAAATAAATAAGAAATCTGTCCTCCAGCCCAGGAAGTCAGTTTCCAGGAATCTGCTACACACATGCAAATAAGAACACACAGGTATAGTCTTTAATGCACTGTTCATTAATAGAACCTTGGCTAAGTAAAGTGTGCTTCGTCTATTTCTTCGGTTGTCAAAATATTAAAAAAAGAGGTAAATTCATTTAAGTAGGCTAAACATATTCATAATGAGCTACATAAATGAAGTTATAGGTCATAATGCATAACATTCCAAATTTCATGTGAAAATCAGCCAAAAAACTAAAAGATTTCTCTCTCTCTCTCTTTCTTTCTCTCTCTCTCTCTCTCTCTCTCTCTCTCTCACACACACACACACACACACACACACACCCCTACACCACTAAGATAACTAAACTTTTTCATTATCTTGAAGACAGAAGATAAGATTAGGGCTTTGGGGAAAGCCAAATAGTGTCTTATTTCTTATTTTCTACATCATCTGGATTATTTTTAAACACAATTATAGATGTTAGCTTTGTAATTAACATGTTCTGCACATACTTCTTAGAGCTAGAAAATATGGCAAAAGAAAAACAGCAAAATCTAAATTGCTAGTTATCTCAAGAACACATTATATATTATAAAATATAGAATTACATAATTTTAATCTTAATAGAGGGTAAATTTTAAAGAAAGGTGGGAAGAAAAGTTGTTTTACCAAAAATGGATAAATGGATTTTACTGCCAGAGCTACTCTGAACATGAGATATACTTGATCTTAGATCCTGGGAATGCATACATTAAATGAAAAGACTCTGAGGCTAATTTCCCTAGTAATTCTCATAAAATAGCCAAGTACACTGAAAATGAACTGTTATACAGACTGACACAGAAAAACCTCTTGCAGAAGAACCTTGGTGGACGTGTAAGCTCTGCCTTTAGTCCCCAGTGTGCAGGCATGGAACTTCTACTGATGTTAGTGCAAACTTTTAAGCACTTAAGAGGACCGAACGGCCTGCAGAACTCTGTGGGCCCAGCATGTGCTGGTGTGGAGCCTGGTTGTCCACTGAAGAACTTAGGAGGACTCTGCGCAGCCTGTGAGAGTATGGTAAGCTCTGACACTTAACACCCAGTGCACAGGTAGACAGTTTGTACTGGTTCCTGTCCAATAATCTAAGAACTGAGGAGGAGTCTGGGTGGCCCATGGGATTCCGGTGAATCTGGCCAAAACCCACCACCTACACTCAAGCTTTGTTAAGTGTCAGCCAGTGAGAGCCTTGGTGAGTCCTACCCTGTTCCCCACTTTAGGGAAATCTTTTTGACACACACCTCAATAACTCACCTGCCGCTGCTAAGTCTGGGTGACTAGTGGGAGCTTCAACAATGCCAAAAGGCAGGAGCAAAAGGGAATCTAAATCCTCTAGCCCACCTGGAAAAAAATCCAGGAGACAAAGATATAATAATAATAAGAACTTGGAAACCTCACACTGAAATTTCTAAATAACAGCAACTGAAGCATAGAAATAAGTCCATCAGGCTACAGAAGAAATAAGATCGGAAATAATCACTCACTTCAAAATATAACAATCGTGAAAGAATTGCTCAGCATAGCTAAAGAAGACATAAAATTTAAAAATAAACAAAAATAGAGAATAGAAAAATGATGGAAAAAGTGAATGAACAATACAGGAAAGAACTTGAATGCATGAAACAGATTGAAACAGATACTCAAGAAACTAAGAACTCCCCTGAAACCTGGCAAAACTGCTTGAATGAAACTAAAGACTTTCAGCCCTCAGACAGTGGTACAGCTAATAAACATGAAAGATTTCTTAAAACTAATAAGGAATCAGGAAATAACAATTCAGCATCTATAAGACAACACAAAGAAAAATATAAGAATAGTAGGTGTCAGTGAAGCAGTGGCAGGCAGCACAAATAACATAAAAACACTATTTGCAGAAGTACTAGCTAAAAATTTTCCAAACTGGACCAAAGAATCAAACACACAGACAAGTGAGGCACACAGAGCTTCAAAGAGCCATAATCACGATAAATCAGAAATTCAGCAAAAGAATAGAATATTCAAAGTTGCTAAAGAGAAAAAACAGATCACCCAAAATGGAAAGCCCATCAGAATCACAGGAGATTTCTCAACACAAACCATCAAATCAAGAGCTTGGAGTGAAGTATTTTAGGTACTGAAAGAAAATAACTTCCAACACAGATTGTTGTACCCTGAAATGCTATCAAATTCAATGGGGAAATTAGATCCTTCCATGACAAAGAACAACTGAACAGATTCATGACTACCAAACCAACGCTACAGAGAGTATTGATATATCGATAACCTAGAAAGGGACAGAAATGACCACAGCTTTAAAAACAACAGAAAGGAGCCACCCAACAGAGCAAACAATTAAACAGAGAGAAAAAGTACAGGATGTACAGCAGCAAAATAACATGACAAAGATAAGCCGATGCATATTAGTTATAACAATCAATGTAAATAGTCTCAATTCACCAGTCAAAAGAAATAGGCTAGCAGAGTGGATAAAGAAACAAAATCTAACAGTAACAGTATGCTGTATACAAGAAACACATTTAACTACAAAGGAAATTCACAGACTAAATGTCAAAGGATCAAAAAAAAATCTTCCATGCCACAGGAAATGAAAAAAAAAAAAAAAAAAAAAAAA
>PVJA010030786.1:0-25489 GCA_004027025.1 Myocastor coypus
AATATGTCAACTTTCAAAGAAAAAAAGGGGGAAAAGAAAAAAAAAAGTAATGTGGATTTAGAAAGGTTAATGTTTAGTTGTTTGATCAATCTTATATACCTATATGTATTAATCTAAACTGATCCGATGATGAAAATATGTAATATAACCATTGTTAAATTTAAACAATAAAAGAATTGAAAAAAAAACAAAAAACAAACAAACAAAAAAAAAAACAATGAACCACAAAGAAAACCAGTTACAAAAAATGTACACATTTCTAGTATTTTACTCTCAGAAGTCATACGGCTTTTTCTCCTTTGGGCAATGTGATTTGTGGAGATAAATTATTGACTATCTGCCTTCAGTGATCTAAGTTTGTCAAGAGTATCAGGTGATACCCTATGCAGATAGTCAGCTGGACCAGCCCCGAGAGGGCGCAGTAAGTCAGGTCCTAGCTGAGGCAGGGGCGTGCTGCTGTGTGCTTGGAACCAAGAATGTGCTGTTGAAAGCAGGTACTGGGGGGAGGTTGTTTGTTTGTTTGTTTGTTTTGTCTTTTTGAGACAGGGTCTCACTATGCAGTTCAGGCTGGCTTTGAGCTCACTTTTGTAGCCCTAGCTGATCTCAAACTCACATCGATCCTCCTGCCTCAGCCTCCCAAGTGCTGGGATGACAGGCATGCACCACCACTCCTGGCATGGAGATTTTCTTTTTTCACTCAGCCCTCAGTGTGCAAAGCAGAGTTAGCACTAACTACCCTATCTTTCTAAATCTCTTGTTCCCAGGCTCTCGCACACCTGAAGCTGACATTAGGATAAGGGTAGAATACGGATTATCGAAGTTCTAGTTTGCAGCAAAAAATCTGTCTCCCTGGAACATAATTTTAAAAGTTCATTTCCTGTCTTTTGAAATAGCTTGTATGGGAAAACCACCGGAACAAAAAAGGTCCAGAATGTATAGTAGGTATTGTAAAATAGGCGGGAAATAAAGCTGTTCAAATGGGGTGGGGAACAAGAAAGGGGGAGGGGAAAAGAAAGAAGGCAAAATAAAAAGGGAGAAAAGAAAAAAAAACCTGGAAACATGGATGCAATGTATTTGTAAATAGGGGAGAGAGGAGGGGTTAAAGGTAGGTTTGGGAAAACAGGGGCGGGGAACAAGTTAGAGGCTGTACAGTACCGGTCCTCTGTGGCAAGTGTGATCACTATATATACCTCAGATGTACCAATAAAAGCCAATTGGAAAAAAAAAAAAAAAAAAAAAAAAGAAGGGCTGGCAAAATAGCTCAGTCGATTAAAGCCCCTGCAAGCAGGCACAGGGGCCAGGGGTGCATTGCCCTGGGATGTGCTGACACAGCAATGTGAGACCCTGAACACCCTGCTGACCTTTCAATAAAATTAAAAAAAAAAGAAAAAGAAAATAGAATAAAAATATTATCTGGCAAATAATAAGGCTTACCTAATTCTCTGTAACTCTCTATTCACTTTACTTGGCTTTATTTCTCTGTTTGCAAATAACACCAGCTGTATCCCTGCTTATCTTAAATCCCATCTCAGTGCAGGACATTTCATTATAGCAAAGAACCTTCAAGACATTTGTTTCTGGGCCTTAGGCACATGGCATATTGGTCAAAAAAATTAAGCATTAAATGTTCCTTTCAATAAGCCAGTGGTTTCTGTGAGAATTGGTTCTTGCCCCTCAGAGGTGACCAGCAGGGCAGAAAATCACAGAAGTTATATTCTGCAGCTCAACACACTCTACTGCTGAAGTCAGTGACAGAAGCAGCACAAATAAAATGTTTACTGAGTAAACAGTTATGGAAATTTTACAATCTTATTGTCTCATCCATTAGAATATCAGCTTCACGAGAGGTATTCTTTGATGCTTTATTCACAGCTCTGACCTGAATACCTCATACTGTCTGTATCAGAGTTCCAGGGGCTAATGAGTACATCCTAAGTGGAGAAGTATGTATGCTTTGTTTCATCCAAATGAGAGATGAGAATGGTAGGATTCATTTGACAAAGTAAATAAAGTGCTAAAGGACTACCTCTGGCCCTTCCCACTCTATCCATCCATCACGAGGTGCCATGTGTGTTGGAGCACACAACATATGAGAAATTAGAGGTGAGGAGCTATGTAAGAATGGAGGAGAGCAAAGAAAAAGACAGAAGGAGCAATGATATTCTTATAATGGATGTTCTGAGTTAAATATTTGAACATCTCAGAATATTTGAATAGGCACTTACAGGAAAATCCAGAAATTTCTGTTTGGGATGGATTTCCATTAACTGAAATGTTGATCTAAACATAGGCTATGAAGGGCGTAACTTGTTTCTTTCTGTGTCGAGAGAGATGGGGCCCGGCAGGGTGGTTCAGTGGTCTAAAGTGCCTGCTTAGGGAAGCTTGTGCGGCTGCAGGGACCGCGGTTCGATCCCCAGCACCAAATGTTGCGCGAGCCCTGCCCTGAGGGTAGGCTGAGCCAGCCATAAAAATAAATAAATAAACAAACAAAAGTTCTGAATCAAGAAAAAATTGAAATAAGAAAGAGAGAGATAGCATAGATACTAAAGAGGACGGATAATGATTATCTAAGCTACTGAGGCAGGATTTGTAGACAGATGGTCTCAGATATGAAAATTGGTTAACAAAGTTCACCTAGAAAAAAAATTGGAGGCTATAGAATAAACTGTGAAAAAAAAAAAAACCCACAAGACACTTGTAGCAAGGAAACTCTGTAATTTCTGGCAATGAGAATACAGGTTCCGCTTTGTTTCCTTGTGACAGATTTCACACATGTCTGAAATGGATAGATTGAAAATTAGGGCAGTAAAACTTTGTGCAAGCCTGACTTCAGAGAGAAGTGAGAAGCTCAGGGTGAGAGCACTTTACTGCTAAACTTGGCAAATTTTTCCAATTGTGAATACATCATCTCTACAACCTAGGAGCAATTGTGCTCTTTTTAGGCAAGAGTGACTAACATGTAAGTACTAGGATTACTTAAGAAGCCTGGGTGCTGACAGAGCTTTTTCCTCCTTCTAAATCCAGCTTTTGTGAGTAGATTCTAGCAAGTTGCACAACTGATCCTTATACCTTATAGGTATGAGATGAAATGAACAAGGTCAAGATCTGGCCCCCTTCACTGACACAAGATGCTAAGTCAGCCTGTCCTATGAAGGCATGATAAAGAAGACAAAAGAACAAATAACAAGGTGACCAAACATTTTTCTTTAGGGTATTGGGTAATTACTGGTAGTAAGGGATCTAGTTCAGAGTATCCTTTATTACATAATGTGAAGTGTCTGACCTTCAGCACTGTATCCCTGTGTTTCCTTTATAAGATCTCTTAGCTTCTTCCTGGAATCTCCAATCCTGTCCAGAATCTACCTTATGAACTCATGAAAACCCAATCAGTCTGTACTTCGCAAGAACAACTAACAAAACAAGAAACAGCAACAGAGATATAGAGCTAATTGGGAAAAAATGTATCGTATCTTTTCTTTTTTTTGTACTGGGAATGGAAGCTTTGGTGCTTCTGAGACTAGTTTTGCTGCGTGTATGCATTTCATGTGTTTGTTGCTCCTGCATGTGCAGGGGCAGGCAAAGCTCTCTAAGCTGAAATTTTCTGGAATCTGAGTAAGGGCTCACTAAGCTCTATATCAGATAGGGTAGAACCACTGAGGATGTGAATTAAAGAAAAATGACAGGAGATAATTCAAAGAACCATGAATAGATTACATGTGACCATCAAAGTAGGAAAGAAGCCACATTTGTAATTTATACATCAATTTTTCACATAACTATTCCATATTCCAGTGAATTTATGTTCTATTATACTTCTAATACATCCCTGTAGTTTCCTGTTCTTTTATTACATTTAATGAGAAATAACAATGTGACAGTTTCAAAACACGTTACTAGTACATTTCTGGTATTCGCTACAATGCATATTGTTGTCCTCCTAGTAGCTATACAGAGATAGGGTGTAGACATGATAATTTTTCCAATCATTGTTGCTACAAAAAAATTTCTTCTCATTGAAGTAAGAGAAAGTAGTTGTATACATAATCAAATGTTCAAAAATCGCAGTGGGTTATTGGCAGAACTGGCAATGATGAAAGCTCTTGATTTAAGCCTTTTGCAGCTCAGCATACTAATGTAGCTTTCCGTTTTATGCCTTGTGGTTAAAGTTTTCTGCTGGATGGTTAAGTGCAAGTTTAAGGAAGACCTGTCTAAGAAAACATGTAGTTTTTGTATCTCCCGAGGTCAGTCAAATCCCCTCAGGGTTTACTCTGAAACCACGTACAGTGCTTTGTAGAACTGTTTCCTTTTCCTAGTATTATTTGGATTAATTGGTCTTCTCCCCGTTACTGTAGAATTCCAAATACTACCAGCAAGACTAAATCCATCTATCATGTTTACAGAGGAAGAACAGTGAAAGTTATTAGGAATTCATAGATCAAAGGAGAACTACCTAGGTCCAAGTTCCTCTTCTGATACTTGAATCTCTAGGACTTGGAGGATGCTATTATTCATTTCCACTCTGATTCAGTTTCCTTCATCTCTAAAAGACAGACAAGGAAATTATTGACCTTATACTTTTGAAGGAATTCAATGTAAAAAATTTATTTAAAGCATTTTTGAGAGTTATCAATAGTTTACTTGGCTGATATTCATTTTAGTAATGATTTAAAACTGTATTGGCTGTCAAGGATCCAGCAGTTGCTAAGGTGAAATCTTTGCCTTTGTGGAATACACAATATGATGGGAAAGGCACAAATATTGACTAACAGTGTGAATCGGCATTACACTATGAGATGTGTGTAAGATTAGCAGGTGAAGATTGGGATTTTGGGGAGACATGAATGGACCCCGTGAGTGTATATGTAGATTCAAAGGGAAGTATTCTCTGATATTTCTACCTCTGTTGAATTTGTTTAGCTACTCTTAACTCAAAGGACTGTTTTTGTATTCTCAAACATTACCAGTTGAATAAGGAAGCATTCCTCCTTCGTCTTGTCTTAGAATGACAGTATTTACTTGACCAAATATTTTCTGAACATCACTGTAACTCTCAAACAGAAGATATTGTTTACTGTTGTTCCTTAGGCCTTCCCAAGCAAAATGCAAGAGACTCTCTGCAATGGGTGTACTCACGACGGAAGAAAAGCAAGGGGAGGAAGTGAGTAGGCAGTGGAAAGACCGGGGAAACTGGGGCAAAGATGCTCTCATCTGGCAGGCCAAGAGCAGACTTATGAAGGCTCTTGAGAACATAAATGAAGAACGCAGCGCCACCATGTGGCTGCTTCCTTAGTAAACCCAACCGCGAAGTAGTGACTCGATCGAGTCTCCAGGTTAAAAGTGGAAATGGATGCTGTTGAAAGAAATTTACTCTCCACAGTTCAGAAAGTCTCTGAGAAAGCGGTGAATGCAGTCATTTTTCCCAGCTTCCAACTCTGAAGAGCGAAGTGTTATGGCACTCTTTATACAGCACTCTGCTCAGTAATCATGTATTTATTTATTTATTTATTTATTCATTCATTCATTCATTCATTCATTCATTCATTTTAATGACAGCAAGTCAGTATGCTTTATTTATTTTTTTAGCCAATCAAGTAAACACTGGCTGGCTCTTCTCCAATCTGTGTAACTATATCTGTTACTCAGAACAACAGATTTGACAATACAAATAGATAATGTAACAACTATTATTAATTACCAATTTCTGTTTTGAAAATCTGTAACATATGTATTACTGTACTCTAAAAAAAATTCTTTTTTTCACTTATGTAGGCAACGGGGCAGCTCTTTAAAATCAAGGAACAAAAGGCTAGTAGTAGGCAGTGGTTGCAGTATGCTCAGATACAGTAAACACGGCATTTGCAACAGTTTTGCTGTGAAAACCTGGTGCAAGAGGTAAATGCCTAGTGAGTATAATGCTTTGGATTTTGTTCCTTGAAGCGGATTTTTTAAAGACCAGTTTAGGGGCCCAGCAGGATGGCTCAGTGGTCTAAAGCGCCTGCTTAGGAAAGCTCGGGGGGCTGCAGGGACCGCGGTTCTATCCCAGGCACCACATGCTGTTCCAGCCCTGCCCTCAGGGCAAGCTGAGCCGGCCATAAAAGTCAATAAACAAACAAACAATGGGGCCCGGCGGGATGGCTCAGTGGTCTAAAGTGCCTACTTGGGAAAGCTTGGGCGGCTTCAGGGACTGCGGTTCGATCCCAGGCAGCACATGCTGCACCAGCCCTGCCCTCGGGGAGGGCTTGGGCCAGCTTTAAAAATGAGTGAATAAACAAATAAAGGTTCTGAAATAAGAAAGAAAAAAACAAAACAAAAAACAACAACAACAACAAAAAAAAACAAACAAACAAAAGTTCTGAAAGAAGAAAAAAAAAAATTAAAGACCAGGTTGTTTTAAGAGAAATACATTCTTTTTGTAAACAACCAAATGGAATTCACTCACTAAACTAGGCGTCTAACTTATGAATTTTGTAGAATACTTTTTTTAGGATCAGAATTTTTTTCTTTTTTGTTAATGAGGAATATAATGTGGTTTCTACAGTTTCTTTTTTTCTTATCGTATGTTTTAAGGCTTCTGGGGAAAATTAAGCCACAGTAAAACCTGATTTAAAATTTCTTTTAAACATAGGAAAACCCTGCTTACTACATTATTAAATTTTTTCTTGCCTCATACTATAAAATGGCAGAAGCAATATTGTATTTGCTCAGATTTAGAGAGGAAAGAGGTAGAAATTCAAATATTTGCAGTTTTATATATTTAGAAGGTTCAAATTTTCTGTATGCTATGCTTCTATTGTTGAGAGCATAGGCTTTAAAATGAGAAGAAATTAAATAATGGAACACAATATATATTCAAATAGCTTTATTTACCTTTTGTCCTTCCCTGATTTATTATTATATAGCCTTTAACATAAGAATAAAGACAATATTTTGAAAACAATTGTCTTGCTGTTTTGTTGGTCCAGTTTTACCCAAGTTTAAATTACTTCCCAAAGGAATCTATGCATTTATCTTGTTTTGGAAAAGTGATATTATTTAAAACTCACACCTTAGATGTGTAACTGTCACCACAAAGGAAACTAGAGACCTTGCCGTGCTCTACTTGCGCTTTCCTCACACTTTCAGATGTTGCCCTCCCTGAAGTTCCCACAGATCTTTACAGAGAATCAAATTAAGCCAATTGCACCTGCTAGCTGATAGTCTTGGAGGGCAGAGGATTTTTCTCTGGGTCGACCTATGTGTTGAAAAACTATAATTCCAAGTGTGTAAATGTGTTAAGATGGATATTTCAGTATCATCAACAATTTTTATTCTTATCCTTTCCAAACTTTGGTAGGAAAGGGTTTGTTTTCAGCACAGTGCCACCTTAAGTTAAAGGCCATAAGAGATACTCTTTGCATAAAAGAGGCTTATCTTGCAAAATTTTAATGTGACTCTTAGTAGGCAGAGCAGAGGCTATGAATATATTCTCTGGAACAGATTGACAAACTTTGAAGCCTGGGTAATTCAGTTATTCCTAACCTCTACAATGAATAAGAAAGTAATTGCAGTTAGTTTGAAGATTTTCTGTGAGGAACAAATGTTTATGTAAAGTATTTGGAAAGAATTCAAAGTGCGCTGAATGTTCATTGTAATTCACTGCTTTTCTCTGAAAGGCTCTAATAAACTGGAGTCGTGAGTGGGACATATGTATGTCCATTATATATTCCAAGAAGAAGCTGATAATGAAAGCAATCTGGCTTTAACTAGACTGACATAGGGTCCATGGAAGAGAATTGGGTAAAGAACACTAAGTAGAGAAAAATCACATAAGACACAGAGACTTGTCAGCTAGATTCAGTGACACACATGTATCATCCCAGAACTCTTCAAGGATGAGACAGGAGGATGGTAAGTTATAGCCCATCCTGAGCGACTTAGTGACTTAGTGAGAATCTGTCTCACATTTAGCAATAAGAAAGACTAGAGACATAGATCAGTCCAGGGCTATATATCTAACAAACTAAATAGGGTCATAGGTTCTGTACGGAGTACTGAAAAAAAGCGGGTGGAAGGGGAAGCAGAATCTTTATCCTCAGTGACACCTTATCTTTAATGTAAGGAAACCAGATGGAAAATGAGGCAAATATTTAGCATCATCCTTAAAATGTGTATGAGTATGAATTATAGTGGTAAGATGACTCCTTTTATAGTAGTACAGTATGCCTGAATGTCCTTCAAGATGTAGTAGATCTATGTTGAACTTTTTTTTTCCACGTATTTTTTGTGCGTGGTCTCACCATGCAGCTTGGACTCATAGGGGTCCTCTTGTTTTCAGCCTTCTCAGCACTGGGATTACAGGCGTGCACCACCACACTTGGACACTGTGGCCAGCTCAGCGTGCTTGGGAGTAGGGCCAGCATGGTATGTGATACAGGGGATCGAATTCCGGTCTCTGCACTTGCCTAAGCAGGTGCTTAGTCTGCTAAGCTATCTTGTTGGCCCTTATGTTTCACTTTTCAGAACAAAAAGTATGTTTGTAGAAGTAGTTCACATACAAGATAGTTCAGGAATTTTGTTACTTTCAGGAAAAAAAATGTAAAAGACATCCAAAGTTGTAACAGTACTATGAAATTTGGGCTGTAATTTTAAATTTTGCCTGCAAGGACATTCCAAAAATGCTTGGCTACAGATATTGTCCCATTTCTGTAAGCTGACCCCTTAGGAGAAGTGTAAAATTGCATCTTTTTGGCTCAGCTACTTGATCTCTAGTCACAAGAAAACACAATCGTTCCTCACTTGGTTCCATCCTGACATTAGGTCAACTTTTATCACTCGATGTTCACCTATGTGGAAGGTTTATTGAAATTATATGCATCAGACTCTGTTAGCTAATTTGGAAGGCTTTGGTGATTTATTAGTGAAGTGTGAGAAAACCGTCTTGTCAGAAGAAAGATGGCAGATTTTTTAATAGAATGAAACCTGAGAGAATAGGCTTGGAATACAGGTTAATTGAAGAGTCTCCTGATTTCCTTCGCTGCTCATTAATGCATGCCCATATCTTTCATTTCCCATATAGCCATATGCTCAGGACCAGTTTACAAAATAGTCAAATACAAAATAAGAGAGTTTAAAATTATATCCATCTTTGTAAATGTCAACATAGTACATTAAACATTTTGATTAATTAAAAAGTCTCTTTTCTCCTAAATTAATATTTAAATGTATAAGTGTAAAGAAATATTCCCTCTGGAACACAAAGATGCATATGTCACTTGCAGAGCAAGAATAAATCTGGTCAATGGCTGTCAGGATGTTACCCACATGGGACATCATGGACCCTCTTGGGTAGCTTTCTTTTTTGTAAGTAAAGAAACTGAGGCCAAAGTGCCTAATGTGTCTTTTTTGCACTCAACACAACTAATTAATCTGGGTCAAGATCAGAACCGATATCTGCCAGCTTTCAGCCAAGTTATTATTTCTAATTCATTATAGCAGTAATCTATTTTTTGGCCAAGAAGGGATGAAGTAAGAAGATAATATTGGCTGTAAACTTTTAGAGTGAACCTCAGTTAAAACCATGCAACAAAAAGGTTATTCACAGTATCTGGAGTAGAATTTAAATGTGGTGGTTAGTTGTAGGTTATTTTATCTTAGAGCTTCATATTGTAACCTTTAATTTCTTTGAATCTTATTGGATTTTTCAGCCATCACTCACACACACACACACACACACACACACACACACACACGCACACATGCACACATGATGCATGCACCTATGTTGAGTGCTCTTGGTCCCAGAATTTCTGGCCATGCCCAAGGGAGTTCCAGGGAGGGGATAAAAATAGAGTAATTGTGGAATTATAAGTTTTAACTCTAGCAGAGATTGTATAATTTTCATCACTGGATAAAACTTAAGATTTTTAATGGTCAGCCTGATAGCTCAGTGGACTGAAATGCCTGCTTAGGCAGAGCACATGTACCTGGTGTGTCATGCCAGCCCTGCCTGCAGGGTGCACTGAGATGGTGATTGAGACTCCATGTGGTGGCACATACTTGTAATCCCAGTACTTTGGGAGGCTGAAAACAGGAGAATCACTATGGGTTCAATCTACGTAGTGAGACCCTGTAAACCAGCGGTTCTCAACCTGTGGGTCGCAACCCTGGCGGGGGTCGAATGATCAAAACACAGCCTAAAGCCATTCCGAATCATAACTGGAGCAAAATTACAGTTTTGAAGTAGTCACCAAAACTATTTTTGGGTATGGGGTCACTGAAACATGAGGAACTGTATTGTGGGGTCACGGCATTACAAAGGTTGAGAACCACTGCAGTGTAGACCCTTTAAACCCCGTCCAAAATACAGAAGAAAGCAAGTAAAAAAAAATAAAACTGAAGATTTTTCTTATGAATGAGTTTCTTTGGAAATATTATGAATTACTCTCCATGCCATATTCTGTCTTGCACATGAGATGATGACAGGATTATTGAAATTTTGCCCCCAGACAATTTGACGCAGAATTGATACATAGTAAATGCTAGGTATGGAGTGGTTGGATATTAGCTCTCCTTGGAATTAAAGTATGAAACATTTCTTTATTATAATTTGTCCAAGTCATACAGTATCATCTTTAAAAAATAATGGGAGAGCTCAGTGTTTAAACTGAAGCAAAGAGTATACACATCAAATGGACCCTCTTGTATTCCACAGTCCCACAATTGCCGTTACTGACTTGAAAATGTGGTCCAAGGATGGAAAAACACTGAACTCAGCTCACCTGCGAATGAACTGTGTTTTGCCCTGTGAGACCAGTAATTGCAGTTATGTTCCACAGCCATGCCAATGGCCATAGTTAAAACCCAAACTTCATTTTGAAAGACAAAAAGACGTTTTCGGAAAAGATAATGCATTTTCCTGAAGTGTGGCTAATAGACTCTGGAGCAGGAGAAATATCTATCAAATTTGCCTTGAGCTCCATGAATTGCACAACAGCTATTAGGATTGGTGGATCGAGGATGAAGAGCTAAACACATAATTTAGGTGAGCTTCTAACAACAACATGATTTTTTGACTTGGCAGTATAGCCTTTAGGAAGCTCTCAGAAAAAGAAAAAAAAAACTGGGATAATTATATTAGTGAAAGAATGTGGTTTCTTCAAAGTGATAGGAACCAAATAAATTTCCAACCCTCAAATATGACAACTATTGAAATTATTTTTCCTTACTATTGAATGAAACTGGTCAAACAGTAGCTTGTTTTCTCTGCTTAACTATGATTATTTTAGGAAATATATTAGTAGACAATTTTAACAATTGTGATTAGAGAGAGTAGACTGAATCAGTGAATGCTGATAGGTAGTTATTTCACTAGCTTTTTCTTTTGGAATCAAAGTGCTTCTTTTTTTGGTAAATAATTTTTTTTTTTACTTTATTTTACTTTATTTTTTTACTTTTTTTTTACCTTATTTTTTTCTTGTTTCAGAACTTTTGCGTGCTTGTTTATTTATATTTATGGCCGGCTCAACCTGCCCTGAGGGCGGAGTTGGCACAGCACGGGGTGCCGGGGATCAAACTGCGGTCCCTGCAGCTGCACAAGCTTTCCTAAGCAGGTGCTTTAGACCACTGAACCATCCTGCCGGGTCCTCTCAAAGTGCTTCTGACAAAGATTTATTAGGGGATAACCGAATCTGAAGGATGATGACATTCACTTCCTGAGGCATTAAAAATCTAGATGCGATGAGATATCATCTTTTTACTTCACTTCTTACTAATTTTTCTTTTATAGTCTCACTTATCCTACATGTAGAATTTAATGTTTATGTATTTAGTACAGAGTCTATAAGGTCTTACTGTGCAGATCAGACTATTAGTGTTCCTCCTGTTCTCAGCTTCCCAAGCGCCAGGATTACAGGCATGCTCCACCACACCCAGTCTCCACGCAGAAATTAAAAAACAACAACAACAACAACAAAAAAACCCAACAACTTTGGTTATGAATTTCAAGGTCTTACCAATGTGACTAGAGCCAGGCAGATCACTACTAGTCTATGTACTCTTTCACTTTCATAAGTGAGTACGATTGATTTGAACTTCTAAAGCACCTGCAAGTGGGTGCAGGGGTCAGGGGTTTGATCCCTGGGCCTGCCATTCTAGCCCATCCCTGAGGCACACTGAGGCAGCAATTGAGACTGGGCATGGTGGCACACACTTATAATCTCAGCTCTTGGGATACTGTAAACAGGTGGATCACTAGGAATCCAATCTAGTAGTGAGACCCTAAACACCCTGTAGACCCTTCTGTAAAATAAAAACAAAAAAACAAAAAAACAAAAAAAAAAGAAGAGTACAGCCTGCCTTTCAAGATCACTTTTCATTCTAACATCAAACCTGTGAAACAGGGGCTGGGGAGATAGCTCTGTGGCACAAGTGCCTGCCTGGCAAATGAAAGGTCGTGAGTTCAAACTCAGGTCCTGGAAAAAAAAAAAAAAAAAAAAAACATGTAAAACACTAAGGAGTCATGTAAAATTGTTTTTCTTTTCTTTGGTAAATATGGCTTTTCCTTCCTTTATGTCATGTTCCATGTTGTTTTCTCTAACTGAAATACCACTGCATTGTAATTTCATGAATTGTCTGTTAGGACTATGTCAGCCCTTTTATGATCCATGATGATAACAGCAGTGATTATTTATTTAATGCTCCTTCTATGCCAGTATTTTGCTTAATGGGCTTTCTCATTTATAACCATTATTACATCTCTCTGTTCTACAGATGACGTGTTTGAAGAGAGATGATATGCATCTTGCCCAAAGTCCTATGGCTTGTACATTGAGCAGTCAGAATTCACTCTAAGTTCTGTCACACTCCGGGACTTATAATCTTGATCACTACAAACCCCACATATTCTTCTTTCAGCAAAATAACTCCACCCTCTGCACAAGCATAGCCCTTTAATCATTCCTTTTTTGTCACTTGTCTGTGATGTCTACATAGCTATCTCTCTAAACAGGGTGTCAGCACCTGAAGTGTAAAATATACATCCTATTGACTTCTATAACTTCAGGACTTAAAACTATATAGCTAGCACTAACTAGATACTTAGCAAATACTTTTTTGTTTAATAATTATTTTATTTTATTTTCTTGTTTCAGAACCTTTGTTTGTTTATTTATTTTTATGGCTGGCTCAGCCTGCTTTGAGGGCAGGGCTCGTGCAGCATGTGGTGCCAGGGATTGAATCGTGGTCTCTGCAGTTGCCTAAGCTTTCCAAAGCAGGCGCCTTAGACCACTGAGCCATCCTGCTGGGCCCTACTTAGCAAATATTTGATACTCTGCATAATGTAAAAGTTGCAGTACTAGCCTTTCTGCTCTAAAGAACTAATTGTCTATTGAAAGAACTAATTGCTTAAAAGGACTAAACATACTCATTTATACAGAAATCAAGTGATACACTCCCAGGTTCTGTCAGAAAATGAATGTAAAGCTCTAGAAAATGAATGCGAAGTTTGTGAAGCCATAAACAATGGTCTATGCCATGGTTACTGTTTTGGCTATAATGGCATGTACATGTGCTCTATCTTCTATCTTGGGATGAGACCATTCAAAGATTCACTAAGTCCGCCCTCCAAGGGAAGATGAGTGACTGAAGCCAGTTCTGAATTCCCTAGGTAGAGATGCTCCAAAACACAGGCAGAGTCACTGTTCATTTGAGTCCTTGGGTAACTGGCCGAAAGGGAAGCATGACTGCTGAGCTTCTACCATGTCATCGATAGGTACCTAAAAGAAGTCCATGCAGGCAGGGCTGGCCAGAGGCAGAGGAGTATGGTAAATATGATTATACAGTTAGGAATGAATGAACCTTAGGTCTTACAATCACCAGTTGAGTAACCTTACAACTTTCCCCTTGTTGTTCAAATTCCTTATGAGTAAAAACAGTAACAAAACTAAAACTTAGCTTCTAGAGTATGGAGAAGGGAAAATATATTACTGGCTATAAAACATACAACACAGACCTGAAAAAAAAGTTATTTTGGTACAGGTTTGTTTTTCTCACATAGAGTGACATTTTTCCTTCGCCCTTTACTTTCACGGTTTGCTGTATATGTTAAGGACATATATTTTTTTAAAAAACATGTGTGTTAAAATGAGGTTCGCCAAGGGTCATGGTACTGTATTGTTACCTTTTGCATTTAATATTCTCTCAAATTGGCACTGATTAACTAAAATCTGAGCAAGTGACACATATCACAGTGAAAACTCAATGTCAATGATATAAATGCATGTCAATGAGCTTTAGAACTACAGAAAATTCTTAAGTGATTATAAAAATCCAACTTATCTCCTTACTGATGAGGAAAATGGTATAGAGAAATTTGGTGCTATGTCCAACATCAGCCAGGAAGTTAGCATTGGAATTATGAATAAATGTGTTCAGTATTTTCTTTTTTCTTTTTTTTCTTTCTTTTTTTTTTTTTTTTTTTGTCTTTTTGAGACAGGGTCTCGCTATGCAGTTCAGGCTGGCCTTGAGCTCACTTTTGTAGCCCAGGCTGGTCTCGAACTCACACCAATCCTCCTGCCTCAGCCTCCCAAGTGCTGGGATTACAGGCGTGAGCCACCACGCCCGGCTTGTTCTGTATTTTCAATGATAAAAGAAATACATGAAAAACTTACAATCCTTATTCTAAAACTGACATCCATTTTAGAAATAGAATAGTTGGAGCAGAGATATGTGATTATGAGAATGAAGTAGGTCATTTTATTATCCTCTAAGTAAGTTTTTGTTGAACAAAATGTTCACAATTCTCTTCATATAAATAATTTTCTTGGGGCTAAGGAGATAGCTCAGTATAATGAGTGCTTGCCTGGCAAACACAAGGACTTGAGTTCAATCCCTGGTTCCGCAAAACAATAATAATAATAATAATAATAATAATAATAATAATAATTTTATAGAGTGAATATTCAAGATTGAAATGTTCCATCTTAATAGGGGCATAAAATTTCTATTAACCAACATTGTTATTATTCTGGATGGCTTTAAATATGATGATTGTATTATTATTCCTCTTTCTGCAGTGGGTCACAGGATTATTCATGCAAAGTTATTTATCATGTTTGCTACCTAAATAGGGTTTGATTATTTATTTAAACAGATAGTCCTAAAAAAGAGGAATTTTGGAAAATTCTACAGGAAAGAGTATAAAAGTTCTAGATGAAAGTATTATAAAAATGAGCATGTCATTTGAAAGGTCATTTGCTTCTCAAAGAACCAAGTGTACCCAAACTAAGGACTTAGATTTTTTTTTTTTTTTGTCTTTTTGAGACAGGGTCTCACTATGCAGTTGAGGCTGGCCTTGAGCTCACTTTTGTTGCCCAGGCTGGTCTCGAACTCGCACTGATCCTCCTGCCTCCGCCTCCCGAGTGCTGGGATTACAGGCGTGCGCCACCACGCCCGGCTAAGGGCTTAGATTTTAAATTACTCACTTGTCAAGATGCTATTCAGATGTTTTTCCTAACAATGCCAAACTCAATATTAAGATAGTATTAGAGCTGTGGTTGCTATAGAAATCATGGTACTCCAACAGAAGCTAAAGTAGATTTCTTCAGTGATATGAATGTGAAAAGCAAACTTTATCTCATATCATTTTATTATAAAATTATGAGTCTAACTAAAATGATGCATGTCTATAGTTTAAAATTTAGGTAATGTGCAATATTTGAGAAGTAAATAAAAGGCATGCACAATCTCACCACCTAAGGTCAGTCACTGTTAGCATTTTTCTCCTTTACATCAAATATTTATTTATTTATTTATTTATTTATTTATTTATTTATTTTTCGCATTTGCCCGTGAAGGATGCTACAATTCATTAAATATCCAGAGATCATTAAGTGGATATTATCACCAAAATAAACTCTACAATAAACTTGTACTGTTTTCTTATATGCACATTTTATTTATATTTTTTTAATTTTTTATTTTTATCAGTTTCAATAAGAAATTACAATGAAAAAGAAAAATAACAATGAGCCAGTTTCATAACACATCAGTAGGACAGCCACAATATTTAATACAATACCCATTATTGTCTTCATATTAATTATTCAGAGTACAAGATGCAGATACAATAACATTTCTACACACTATTGGTAAAAATGTTTATTCTTATTGAATTAACAGAATGTAGTTATGTACATAGTCCAATATTCCTTAATAGTAGTGGGTTATCAACAGTACTGACTGTGTTGGAAGCTGCTGACTTGAGCCTTTCACAGCTCAGCATACTAATCTGACTTCACATTTTATGTCTCGTGGTTAAACTTTTCTACTGCATGGTTAAGGCCTATTTAAAGCAAGACTTATATAACAAAATGTGTACTTTTTTTATTTGACAAGGTCAGTCATATTCCCTCAGGACTAAGTACCTATGTTACAGAGTAATATTTATCACTCAGCTTCTTTTCTGGAGGGTAGACAGTTTAAATTTGCAGACCAAAATTTTAGAGAAAAAGAAAGGCTACAAGGATAGCCAATATTTTCGCCCTAGCCCTTCAAGGTCAGTGAGGACTCAGGACATAAGAGAACCTGTATATAACATCCTATAACTCAATAATAATAATAATGTTGGTTAATAGAAATTTTGTGCCTATTGAGATGGAATATTTCAATCTTGAATATTCACTCTAGAAAATATGTCCCAAATTTTCTGTTCATTGAGATCATGGGGCCACAGAGGAAAGGGATTGATAATGTATAATGTGCCTAAGGAGAGTCACCTAGAGAGAAAACACTCACTTGGACTTTCACAGAGAGCAAACTGGTCAAGCAATGGCCATGACTCATCCAGAAGGCTGACACTGATAAAAGATCTACAAAACTCTGTACATGGTATCAAATACTTTTTAGTATCTCATGTATGACACATCTCCTAGACTAGGCCCAAAGAAGACAGGACTTATATCTCCTGGAGTTTGCATTCTTGTGTTAGATGACACTATCAAAAAATGGTTATTGTTGGGAGGCACTGAAGCTGGAGGTTGGTCATATATGTGCAGGCAGTAGACAACAGTGCATAAAGCAGTTAAGCTAACTCAGTCTTGTTGAAAGCATCCTGCCTGGACAATATCAGCTATTATTTACAAGGCAACCTTGTGTTATGTCATACTAACTCTGCATAGATATAAATAATGTCCCTATTGTTTTTCTTTAGATGTTTTGCTCATCAGTCTTCCACCTGATCCACTTCTTGTCTTCTTGTTTCTCTTTTCCTCACTGCTGCTGTCATTATTCTCTGGGGTACATTGAAATATAAACAAGTCCCCGCAGGTGACATAAAACAAATTGACAGTATTTAAAGATTATTATGTCAAGATGTTTACATTATATCGTATTTTTAATAAAACAAAACAAAGTAACATAGAAGCACAGCATTTCTGACAATTGGATGTTAATCAATAAGCACTTGGAGACTTTTTAAAACACAGAAAGCTGGGGCCCAAGATCACAAGTACTAATTTAGTAGCTTTGAAAAGAGGTTTGAGAATCTGCATTTCTAATGAGTTACCAAAAGATGACCATGCTGGGGAACAATGGATAATTTAGAAAATCCCTGGAATAGGTAGAAGTGGTGGGATAGTGTGAATATTTCAGACAGAATGAGCAAGGAAGGATCCTGAAAACTCTAGATAAAACATCAAACATGAGAAAGAAGCCAGGAAAATTGCAAAAGAGGAAGAACTTTGGGAGATAGGTGCAATAGTAAAAAGCAGAAAGGCTGAAATGGGTGGTTTGCTGCTGAAGAAACACTCAAGAGTAAAGCACTACTCTGTGACTGAAGCAGAGCACAGAAAGGAATGACATAAATAATGAATCCTTTATAAATCTAGTTCAGGGTCATCTATCCTGTTCACCATCCGTAGGCTTTCAATTTTTTATTAATAAAATGATAATTTTGGTTATCCTTGTGGTATTTGGTACAAGCACATGAATAAGAAATACATGGAACCTACATAAACTGGTATTTGTTTTAATAGTTTTACAATTTATTTTCCAATTTTGATAATAATATATAAAAGAAATAATTTGTCTTCTTTTACAATGGTAATATTTACTTTAGAAATTTGTTTTTAATGCTTTGCCTGTATTTTAAAGCAATGCTTTTGCATTCCTGACTTAATTTTTCACCATTAAGTATAGTGTTAATATCCAATGAGATAATGTTCTTCTATAACTTTTTCTCTAATAGCCATGCTCAATGAGCATATAGAGAAGTTTAACCTCATGAATCAATAAAGAAATGGAAATTAAAGCAATAACAAAACACAGTTTCTCATCTTTCATGACAGGGATAAAAAGGATTGATATGCCTAATTGCCGGCATAGTTAGGCAAGAACAGTTACAGTACTCATATTTTGTTATAATTGAAATATTCTGAAAGTGTAATTTTGCTTTTCTCTTTAGTTCCAAATCTATTCATTACAGAAGTATTTTTTCTCCATATGTATAATAAATAGGTTACATTTTAAACGTGTTGCTTTTACATTTATTGCAACATGATCAGAGAAATTGGATGCTCTTTTTTCCATTGTACAAATATACTAAGTTATGGTGGGGCATTACTGTAAATGATTTCCCATTTTAATGGTATCATAAGTGTTATTATAAGGATATATGTATCTTCATAATAAAATATGCAATAATCATATTGTAAGATATAGTTTTAGAATATCTGATATCCATTCATTTATATTATACTATTCAGATCTTCTGTACTAGGGTAGTAAAACATTTACTATTGACTCTTATGAAAAAATTTACTGACTCCAGTTCTAATTGGTATTTATTGCTACTTTCATCACTATATGTGTCTAGTATACAATGTTTTCATTCACTTTGGGAGTTGACACATGTATATATGCATCTTAATCATTTATTCTTCTCTTTTTGTTGGTTGATTTTAATATGGAGGTTGGATTATTTGTTGAGTTCGAGATTTTTAATGCATTAGTAATTTATTTTTATTAATTTTTCTGTTGCACTTAAATAGTCCTTTAAAAAAAGTGTGGCGCATAACAAAAAGAAATCCCAATAAAAAGTTGTGGCCAGCCAGACAGCTCAGCGGTTTAAAGTGCCCGCTAAGTCAAACAGAGGGGCATCAGGTGGATTCCCACTTGTCATGTCAGACCCACCTGTGGGGTGCACTGAGATAGCGATTGAGAGTGGGCGTGGTGGCATGCACCTGTAATCCTAGGACTTGGGAGGCTCAAAGACAGGGTCACTACAAGTCGAATCTGCATAGTGAGACCTTATTGAACCTGTACTAAATAACTAAATAGTCATTGATTTTGCACTTTTATAATAGTAAAGTCATGACTATCCTATAACATGGCACTGCCCAGGATTGCCTTATACTTGGATATGTTGTGTGTTTGCTTAGTAAATATTTTGCTGCTATCTTTATTAATCTCTGCACTGCACTGGAAGCCAAGGTAGGTTGCACAGCTGAGATCTGGTATAACTCAGAATGTCACTTCCTGACATGAGAAATGCTACATGCCAGCTATACAGTCTCAAACTCAAGCCTCAGGTTTTCACTAGTGGGATATGAGAAATGGGGAAGTGGTGTCTTCTTTATGCTTCCCAGAACTGACAGATTTTTCCTCTTTATTCTCAAGGTAGTGATTTGTGAAGATTAATATATAACGTCTTGCTAGTGTTAAATTTCAGAATTGCTTCAACTTTCCAGTTTTTCTGGTATTATCGTAAAAGTTATATTTTCAGTAGTAGAATATGTAAAACAATAAAATAAGCATAACTGTTTGGCTATATCTCACCTAATGAATCCACAGGATTCTTTTAGAAATAGCTAAATGATAGCTGGGTCCGATGGTGCATGCCTATTATCCCAGAATTTGGGAAGTTAAAATGGAAGGATTGCATGTATGGTAATAGTTATTCAAAATGTTACCTAGTAAGGATTTATATGGAAGCCAGTAATTATCAGTAACAATTTCCCTCTTTTTGAAGACATGTTGTTTGTATTTCCTTCTGAAGAATAACTTACTATATTTCTGCAGACACTGAAGGAATTATATGTAATAAAAACCTCACTTCATATTGTATACTGTGAATCATAAACATAGCTATTGATGACGTGTATATTTTGCACTATCCTCAATCTGTGCTTGAACTCTCTACTGTGGTTTATTTTGCCTTGCCTCTTAAATATAATTATCTCACATTTCAATACTATGTGAAATTTTAATGTCCTTTTTTTACAAAAAGACATTATGGAAAATACATTCTCAAAAACAAATGCAATGAAGTCTGTCTGTCTGTCTGTCTGTCTCTCTCTTTTGCAAATGAGAGAGATTTCTTCATTTGCTTTTATAAATCTGTATCTATATTTATATCTATATCTATTGTAACAGAGTGTGAGGGAGATACCTGAGTAGAACAAGCACTTGCCTGGCAAGCCAAAGTCCTGACTTTGATTCCTGGTACAAAAAAAAAGATAGTTAAGATAACTATACAAAAACTAAAAGAATGAACAATGCTTATATTACTTGTTCAGTTTTACATGCTTGTGCCTGGTAATTTGAGCAACTACTGTAAATACTTTGAAAATCACAATATACAATATAAGAATCATTGTTAATTTCCTATCATATTTGCTATGGTTTATGTCTAATTGATGAGCGCGGATTTCTAGAGTTTGAGGCTTGTTTCATAATTCACTGGGATTATGTGTTTTAGTACTGATGGAATCATGCATCTGAGTACTTCAGGTTGAATGTGATATAAAGAGAGACAAAGAGATAAACAGTAGCTGTTGTTCTCTGCTGCCCTGGTTGGTCTGTTACCTCTCAGTGATTGCTGCTGTTCCACCGACATGAGCTGGATGCTCTCTGCCCTGTTTCACTTAGCCTTGGGCCAACCGAATATGGACTGAAAGCTCCAGTAACTGTGAGCTAAATAAACCTTTCTTTCCTTCATTTTGAGTGTCAGGTATTTGTCCCAGCAATGAGTAAAAAGGAACTAAGACAATATTGTTTTGAACTTCTGCAACATTTTCATTGTGATTTTTAATTCTCTTTAAAATAGAAAAGTTAGGCCCAGCCAAATAGCTCAGCAGATTAAAGTACCTACAAGCAGGTGCAGGGGCCAAAGGTTTGATCCCAGGGTGTGCAGTGCTGGCTCGGCCCCCGAAGCATGCTGACATGGCAATTGAGACTGGGTGTGGTGCTGTGTGCCTGTATTCCCAGCTCTTGGAAAGCTGCAAACAGGCAGATAACTATGAGTACAATCTAGTAGTGAGACTCTGAACACCCTGTATAACTTCCCTTAACAAAATACAAAAAATAAAATAAAAATTAAAAAAAAATTATTAGTACAGTATTTATCAAAATAATGATATGAGATATTAAGGAAAATGATTTTATTCAAAATATGTAGACTCTTATTTGGTAGAATTGCCTTTTACATTTCTTGACACTGTTTTTAGTTTGTCTTCTGATTTTTATATTTTTCATGTTTTCAGGTAGTTCAAATGCTATAAATATCTTGTTCTACTAGGTTTTACAAGAATAAATGGCATATGCTTGAGAATGCAGTCTGGAAGTGTAAATAGACAAGCCTGTTCATTTCTTTCTTCTGGCTGACTGTAGGTAATAAAATATTGAAAAATGTACAAATTTAAGCAGAGAAAAATGTTAACTGCCCAAATGTTAGTAGTTACTGATGAAATTGCATGTGTAATGATGTCTGTCAAGAGGGTGATTCTGTAAAGGACAATTAGTCTCACCAGAAAACACTTATTGAAATTTATTTGTCGTGAAATGAACCTGAAAGCATCACATGAATTGTATGTGACAATTATACTCAATTGGAAGCTGCTGATCTGAAGAAAAGGAAGATTATAAGTATAGATTTAATGATACTGATCAAAATGCTCATTGTCTGGTACTTTCTGGCAAAAAATTTGCATAAGAAGGACCGTATTTATCAAATTTAAACAGAGCAAAAGAATTAGCTGCAGCATCTTATATAGCATATGAACATCAGCTACAAGGTTCATCAGCACATTTATGTCATGTTTTCAAAGATTCCTTTATACTAACTTTCTTTCCTAAGGACTCAAGATTGTGTGTCTGCCTGGTTCCTTCATCATTTGCTTCCTCAATCATAAAATAGAAATACAAAGGATCAACACTTTCTAAGAAATAATATATGCAAGAGCTTGACAAGCTTTCCATGTAGTTCTAAAAGAAAATGTTTGAAACTAATTCATTAATGTGAGAAGATAGTTTTTTATAAGGCACTTGGAAAAAATAACCTCACCAAGTTAAATAATAGCCCCTATAGTAAAGAAGTAATAGCAAACAGTTCTCAGTTGATTCTTCTGATTTTCACTATGGAAATTCTTAAGCCATTTTTGTAACCTATCTGAGTCTCAAATGTTTTCAACTGCAAGCCTATGGCAATATTTATCTATAGGAGGTCAATTGTGAACATTAAATGGGAAGACATCAGGTTTCAGGTTGCATGTATTATATACTTGAAACTTTTTAATATGTGAGATAATAAATAATAGGCAATGTTATATAGTGTGCAACCTCAGATTTTTAAAAAGAAAATAAAAGGTGATACCACTGGTTATAACTGTTTTGAGATGCTTTGATTTAATCATACTTCTCACTTTTAAAAATTAGAAACATTCAGAAATTTATTTTGTATTCTACTTTATTTTGTCACTTTGTGCTTGACATTCTCACTTTTTTTAAAGAATTTTTTAATTTTATTTATTTTTTTCTTATTTCAGAACTTTTGTTTGTTTGTTTATTTATTTTATATGGCTGGCTCTGCAGCATGTGGTGCCAGGGATCGAACTGTGGTCCCTGCAGCCACCTAAGCTTTCCTAAGCAGGCACTTTAGGCCACTGAGCCATCCTGCCGGGCCCCTCTCACTCACTTTTATCCATGTATAAACACTCATTTTAAATCATTCAATATAAATTTTTATTTATATGTTTTCAATTTTGTTCAAGTGCCATTGTATTATGCTTTACCTTAAGTCTAAAGTGTCCGTCAAACTTCGCATGTTCAGATATTGACAGAGTTTGTAAGTGGTGGGTTCCTAGGCTTGTGATTTGGCAAGTTTCTGCCATGGAGCCAGGTAGCCACAGACTCACCTCAGTATATATCTCTCCTTTTTTTTTTTTTTTTTTTTGTCTTTTTGAGACAGGGTCTCGCTATGCAGTTGAGGCTGATCCTGCGCTCACTTTTGTAGCCCAGGCTGGTCTCGAACTCGCACCAATCCTCCCGCTATCCTTTTGAAATTGTAGGTATTAAATGTTTTGTTTTAGTGTCAAGAATATATAGATCTTTTCAAATGTTTTTTCAATTCCGTGTGGAATTTTTGAGATCCACCCATGTTGTAATATGGACTTCTAACTTAATTTTTGCTTCAAAGTGTTACTGAGAAATTCACTAACTGCCTCCTTTAACTTCTCTCATTAATTTTCTGGTGATGGAAATTTAGGAACATTTCTGTATGGCCATAATCAGCAGAGTGGTAAATACATTTATCTGTGCCCCTGAATGTGCCCATATAAAGGGCATACAAGTTTCTCTAGGGCAGAGGAACTCATATGAGACCTTTGACATATGAATATTAAATTATGTGATATCTTGTCTACATATACAAGATTTATTCACCCAGTAAAGGTTGACAGTTTTTAATTTTTCTATTCCCTCACTAAGACATGATAATATCTTGCATTCATTTTTTCATTTAGTTCAACAGTTGGCAATAAAATGTCTCATGATTCTGATGGTTTTCTCTGATGTTAATGATACTATCTGTCATCTGTCTGTCTGTCTGTCTATCTATCTATCTATCTATCTACCTACGTACGTATCTATCTATGGTACGTGAGATTAAACGCCAGGCCTTTCACTTGCCAGGAAGGCACTTATGCCAATAAGTATCTCCCAGGCCTGACTCTTTACATTTACTATATATCCAGTATTTTTAAACTATAACTTTTTCCTTATGTTTCTTGAACCTCTTCATGTCAAGATTGAAGTGTTTTTCTTGTTTGAAACAGTTCCATATATTTTTAAAATATTTGTTCTTTTTCAATTTCACATGCTGCAAATATTTTTATTTATTATGTCACTCATCTGATCAATTTGAGTTTGGTTTCCTGAAGTGAACATGATTCCTTAATTTTGAAATAATCAAATAAATGATTTATGTTCAAATATTATGTTTTGTGTTTTGGTGTTCTTGTTTGAAAAACTTTTTTTTTTTCCGGTACTGGGGATTGAACTCAAGACCCTGCACTTGCCAGGTAGGCACTTCTTCTACTAAGCTATCTCCCCAGCCCATTGTTTTTTTTTTTAAATTTATTGACAAAGTAAAATATTCTTTGTTTGTTTCCATCAACTTTACTTTCATTAATTTCAAATTAATTGATATTTGGAGTCAGTTTTCCAAAATTATATGTAATCATCACTTATCATTTTCAAAATTCACTTTTTCTTAGTATATACTAGTTATTCACAGAAATGGGCTATATTGTAGCCTTTTCATATATGCTTGTGTCATACTTTGATCAGATCTACCTCCTTATCCCACCTTAACATGTTCATCTGCGTCCCCGCCCAATCCCTTTCTTCTCTTTTATCTAATGGTTTCCATTCTAACTTGACATCATCTTTTTAAATATTTTCTTAGTTTTTTGTTATTTTTTATTTCAAAATAAATCGTGTAGCAACCATCACAGAGAAGATAGATGACTGTGCCACCACAAGAAGCCCCTTCATGCTGCTCTTTTGCAGCTACAGCCAATCCTCCCACCACTCCTAACTTTTGACAAGCATTAATCTCTCATCTCTATATCTTGTCATTTTGGAAATTTTTTTATTTAAATTTAACAATGGGTATATTACGTATTTTCAGACATCATCTTTTAGACCATGTCTTAGTTTTTATTATTTCTTGAGACTTTTGGAGTGAGGAAGCTCTTGACTCCACCTATATTTTTCTATCAGTTGCAGGCAGAAATGACAAAAAATGTAATAGTTATTGAAGTGGGCCACCAGTGAATCTTGTGATGTTGGAGGCTATTGAATCTGAGCCTCCTAAAGCTCATCTCACCAATCTAACTCTGCATTCAATGCATTGTAATTAAGGATTTTTTTCCTTCTCTTCCTGGGTGGTCAAGGGCAAGTCGAAGCAAGACCTGTATAACTAAACATTCATTATTTTGTATCTTCCAGGGTCAAATCCTCTCAGGATTAAGTTTGAGGCCATAGACAGTACTTTGTAGAACTGTTGTTAGTGTCAGCCTTCGGGACGAGTCACAGCCATTGCTTGGCCATTTTGCTTTCTGTGAAAGCCTGAGAGAATGTTTTTCTCTGGGTGACTCTCCTTAGACGCACTGCAGTTCATTCATCCCTTTCCTCTGAGGTCCCATAATCTCCTTGACCAGGAAATTTGGGACACCTC
>PVJA010030787.1:0-25473 GCA_004027025.1 Myocastor coypus
AACATGAGTTATATTACATATTTTCATCATCAGATCAGTTTAGATTAATACATATAGGTATATAAGCTTGATCAAACAATTAAACATTAACCCTTCTAAATCAACATTATTATTTTTTTTCTTTTCCCCTTTCTTTTCTTTGAAAGTTGACATATTGCATATTGTCCTCACAATCGTTCTACAGAGTACAGTGTGTGGGAGGTTCCTGCCTCCATCACCACCGCCAAGGATGTTTCCCAGGTGTCAGAGACAAGACTCTCCCAAGTGGAATGCCTGTCCCTGTAGGACCAACAGGAAGGGAAGGCAAAGAGTCCTTGAAGGAGAAAGAATCCCTGCTCCACCCCTCCAGCCCTACTCCGACCCTGAAGTGTAGATCTACCTGCAATTCATCAGCTCTGCCATATGTCATGAGTTAGTTTCTCCCTGGGCTCAGAGTAGGCACAGAGACAGAGCTGATGATTTTTAGATGGACATGACATCTAGGAGATGACACCAACGGTGAAAGAATGAATGACAGGGAGGAGGCCACAACACAGTCTCCACCCTACCACATGCGGTAAGGCTCTGATAACTTGTTCATCTGCCTTCTCTATCCTGGCCACAGCTCCAAGTGGCCTTGAATGAGCCTCAAGTATTTACTACTCAATCCTGTGTGCTGTAGGCCTCCTGTGTAGCTATGGGCACTGGTAGGAACTTGCGCATCACACAAGCCTCTATAGCTCATAAGCTCAAGCAACCAATGCCCTTGCAAGCAACACAGCCTCAGTGAGTGAGGTTGAAAAGCCCATAGAGGAACGATCTGGTGGACTGATGCACCTGAGGCACTGTGAGATGCATTCTGGGCTCTCCCCAGACAATTCTCTGCAACAGGTCTTCAATTATTACTCTATTATTAGAGATTCCTTCTTCCCCGACTTCTTCTGAGTGACCTCACATGTACCTCCCACCACAGAATGTCCCTGAGTCATCTGCATTGCCCCTTTGCTGTTCCCTTTGTTCCTGTCTTCACAATAGTGTCTGTTTCTATCTGCAGCCCACAGACACACAACAACAGTAGCAACTAGAAGGAACACAGCCCCAACTCTGCACCACAGACTGGATTTTGTGCTTTGTGGGCCTTACTGCCTAGCCTCTCAACTACCTTCTGCCATAGGTATTACCATTCCCATATTAAAGAACCACATACCATGTTGGAAAGACTAGAACACCAGTTACACAACGGACAACCCCACCAAACTAGAAATCTGGCCCTAATGGGTCAGGTGATTCACTGCGTGTTATGAAGGTTGGTGAGCCTGGTCCCCTAGAGCAATAGAATGTGCCCAAGCTAAGTTTGGAGATGCTCACAGGCCTGAGGCTGTAGCCCCAGCACCTCCTAGTAGAGGGGCAACTAGAATAAATTCTGGAAGGTTGGAGAGAGACAAGAGGGGTGAGAACTGTGAGATAACAAGAGTATGAGGAGCAGGCTGGGGGGCAGGGAAATGAGGCTGAAGAGGTTGGCAACCAAGCCAGGCCCTGCACGTTGGCATAAGGCAAGTGGATTTTGCTCTGAGGGTAATGTGGAACTTGTGAAGGCTCTGAAGCCCCAGAGTGGTGGGTTGGGTTTTTATTTTAGAAAGACCTGTGGGCTCTGTATGGTCACAGACTGGCTGGGCCATGGTCCAGAAAGCAGATAAACAAGGGCTGAACCACAGCAGATAATGCATGGAGGATGGGGCAAGAAGAAATGTTCTGGCAGATGGAGCAGAGGAGGTGTAGAGGAGACTTTCAGGCAGTCTGCCCCTCCGCCACCCCTGCTCAGAACCAGCCACCCCAGGGAACCAGTTTTCAGAGAATGTGGCCCAGTGCCCACATCCATACCAGGGACCTTGGGGCTGGCCTGGTCAACAGCTCCAGACGGGCCTGTTGCTCTCTCGGATGGGGCCTGGGCTCCTCTCCTACCAGGGGATCCAGCAGGCCCTCTAGGAAAAGAGAGGCTTCCTTGGGCCCTATCCTAGGTGTCCCAGCTGGGCCATCCTGGCCCCTGAAACCTGTGAAACATTTATAGCCAGCCAAGCAAGGGGAACGAAGGGGAGCTGGGGCATGAATTATTGACAGCTTTGCTTTCATCCTGGCCCAGACTGCTGGGCCAAGCAGAAGCCCAGGGGAAGCCCAATGCAATCTATGGGCATTAAGTAGAGCTCTTGAGGAAGCTGGGTGAAAAGGATCCTGACTGTCAGGAGACCAGAGATGGCCTGAGCAGTGCATCTGCTGTCCTGACCCCTTAGGGTGGGTGCCTGTGCTTGTTGAGGGGGGATGGGCAGTGATAGGTGTCGCCAGCACCCTTGGGCCTCCTCACTAAGCCCAGCTAAGATATCCAGGGATGTGGCCTAGAGCAGTCACCAGGTTCACACGAGCCCCCAGGGCATGTCTTCCTGGACCTCAGATCGTTGTCTCTCCTCCAAGATACCAAACCTAGTCTGTGGGCTCTGGATCAGCCTCAGGGGGCCTGCCTCGTACTCACACATGGTCCCTCCTGAGCTGCTGCAGGGGGCCAAGCACCTTGCCCCCCCCAACACACCAGAGCACCCCCCCAACCCATCCAGGAAAAATGCCTTCAGCGAAGTCGCTCCTCCTCAAAACTGGGGTGCCCCAGCTGTTGTTTACCAGGCAGAGCTGGGCAATGCTCTCAGAGAGATTTTGAACCACAGGACTACTGGCCAGGAATGACCTGGGGCCTCAGATTCTGCTTCTGGAAATGGCTCTGAGGAAAGTGCTTCCACAGCTCATGGGTGAGCCCCAAAGCATCTCCTCCGGGGGAGCATATGAGGCCGGCAGGACTCCACAAAAGTGCTATTCTTGCAAGTCCAGTCCTCATCCAGCCCAACTGCCGCCCGCCCCTCAGCCTTCTGGCACAGTGACAACCTGACATCCAAGGTGGTAGGCCACCTCCCCATGCAGTGCAGGTCTTGTGACCCAGCCTCAAGACCAGAGACTTTTTATATTTTTACATTTGTCCTCCCGGACATATGGTGTTGGAGATGTATCGTCCTCCCTCCCTGCCTGTCTGTCTCCCTGCCTGCCACACTCCACAGGCTGGTCCTGAGGTGAGGGAAGGAACCAAGGCAAGAATGGGGGTGATGTGGATCTAAAGCCCATATCCTGCCCAGACAGCGCAGCAGTTGGTGCCCTCCTGGGTCTCTACAGCAGGAGGTCCTCCCAGCCTACCCCCTCCTGCTGCTCTGCTGGAAAGCTCCAGGGTCCCTGAGCAACAAACGCACAGAGTGGAGGACTTTCCCAGGAGCCCACCCCCTCCTGCTCTGTGGTCCGACCTCCCCCTGCAGGACCCGCAGGCAGATGGTGTTGCTGCTTCTCACTTGCCACTTCCCTCCCTGAGCTCATGGTGCTCTGTGAACTTTCAGAATTAGCAACACCGGGATATTCCAGAGAAGGAGAGGGGCAAAGGGAGTGGGAAGAGGAGACAGGCCTTGGTGGGTAAGTGGAGGAAGGCGGCTGCAGGGCGCAGATCTTGGCAACCCCTTTGATCTGGGTGTGGTGCACAGGCCTGTGATCCTGGTGTTCCTAGAGACAACTGAGGCAGGAGTATCACAAGTTCAAGCTCAACCTGGGCAATTTTGTGACTGGCCAAGACCCTGTCTCAAAATTTAAAAAAAAAATAAAATGTTAAAGGCTGGGGATGTAGCTCAGCGCAGAGACAAAAAGCTCAATTTCCAATATCAAAAATAAAAGTTCCGCTTGGCTACACTTGTTCTTTCTCAGAGGATCCTACTTGTCTCTGGAGTGGGAAAATTCCAGGTTGTACAAGACTGGCCTTCGCTGTAGAACTCCAAGACATTCAGCATCCTGGGCCATGGACCATAGACCCTTTATTGAGTACTATCTCTCTCTCTCTCTCTCTCTCTCTCTCTCTCTCTCTCTCTCTCTCTCTCACACACACACACACACACACAGTGTTATAATCAAACCCTCCCCCATTTCCAATGGTCTTCATCCAAGGCACTGGAGCAGGCTCCCCAAAGCAAGCGCTGAGCTGATCTCTTCCTTCTTAACTCACTCTCACTGCCCACGGCACTTAATACTCATCTCAGCCAGCCAGCTGCACAGTGTCCCCCTCCCAACCAAGCTTACAGGCACACACCAGACTGTCCCACCCAACTGTCCCACCAAGTGCCTGTTAACAAACTATGTCTGCTCATCAGCTAGATGTTGAATAACCAGCCACCTGCTTACCCAACCAATGAAAAAGCAAGACTTCTGTGGACCAGGTATTATCCCATGCCTGGAGCAGACCTGCCGCTCTCTGGGGCACAGGCTCTCCTCTGACGGTGTGATCCTGCCTGACCTTGTTTCTCTTCCTTGGGAAAATTTTCCAAGCAGAAGAGTGAACATTTTAGAGCTTTCACTGATACAAAGAGCCCGCTGTGTCACACGCCCTGTTGGTGATGAACCCATGGGACAGGCCAGGACCACTGCCTCTAGCTCTGTGTGCCAGGTTTTCTCCAGCAAAGCCCACAGACCAACACCCCTATCTCCCTGACTCGGCACCGCCAGGCACCTCCATTCTGCCTGCCTTTATCCTGACTTCAGGGATGTGTCAGAATGAGTAATGGCTCCCAGCGCTGTCCCTGAGGGCAAGCTCCCTGCAGGTGGGAACATGCAGGAGCAGCACTTCTCTGACTCTCCTGGGCACAGTCAGAAGGCACAGGTGGGCTTCCATGACATCCCCTCCCAGGTGCACACCTTGCTGGCTTGACCCCTGTGAAATTTTAAAGCCCCCTGTTTTCCCCACCCCCCTGCCTAGAGTCTTACAAATCTGTGCCTTCTTCCCCACAGGGAACATCAATGTATCAATCTGCCTCTCAGGCCTTTATCCATTTTCCCATCTGCATGTCTAAAATGTGATCCATCCACCCACATTTCAATTGATTCACACAATGCACAGCATTTGTCATGTAACAGTGGAGCCACCCTTGGCCACTGTCAGTGAATCTTGCCCAGCTAGCTCCTCAGTTAAAATGCTTCAACATAGATTTTTTTCAAACTATGCACCCAGATGCCCAGTTCTTCTATTCATTTCACATGCATGTACTAAGCACCTACTATACACGGGGCACTGTACTAGATGCCCTAGGTAAAATATAAAAGATATGGTACCTGCTTATCAAGGATGTTCAGATTTCTAAGGAGGCAAACAAACAATCCATTGCAGCAAAGGGTGGTGCATGGTAGGGTAATGACGGCCCCAGTGTGCCTAGAACCTAGTGACAGCAATCACCAGGGCCTAGGCAGCTCTTACCAGTGCCTGGTGCTGCTCTGAGCACTGCACATACATTATTAACTGGTTCCATTAGAAGAAGAGCACCTCTGCCAGAGCAGAGGGAGGAGTTGTATCTGAACTCTGACCTAGCAGGGTAAACAGAATCTAGTCAAAACTTCAGGTAGAGGGCTGAGGAGAGAGCTTGGTGGTCTAAGCACCTGCCAGGCAAGCACAAGGCCCAGAGTTCAATCCCTGGTATGGCATACTGTGCCAGTCCCAGAACTGGGCATGGTGGCTCCAACCTATAATCACACCACATGGGAGGTTGAGACAGGAGGATTGCTCCAAGTTTGAGGCTAGCCTGGGGGCTACAAAAAGTGAGCACGTGACCAGCCTGAATATGAAGTGAGATCCTGTATTTATTTATTTATTTATTGTTTGTTTATTTATTTATGTATTTATTTATTTATTTATTCAGAACCGGGGTTTGAACTCAGACCCTTGCACTTGCCAGGAAAGTGCTTATCCTACTGAGCTATCTACCCATCCCCTAGATCCTGTATTAAAAAAAAAAAAAAAAAAAAACTTCAGATAGAAAGAAAAGTCTGTGAAGTCGCCATGGTGACAGCAGGATAGATAACAAATGTGGGAAATTCAGGAGCAAACGCTGAGGATGGGGGCAGAGCTCATGTTCATTCTTTCCCCCTAAATACTCATGTATTTGCTGGGCAAGCATAGAGAGCCCCGTCTTAGAAGCTTATAGCTCAGTATTGGTGGCTAAGGGGGAGCGTACCTCAAACTCCTGAGCGCGGTCTGAAAAGGCCTGTGGGTGAATCTGAAAACCACCGGACCTAGGCTGAGAACTACGGTACCAAACGGTCTCAAAACTCCCTTCTGCTTCTGGTGTCCTATAATAGGCTCAACCATCCTGCCCTAGAGGAACCTGGCATGGGTGTTAGAGCCTGGGCAGGGGCGTCAGGCTCTGCTAGGGGACGTCAGGGGCTTGACAGCATCACCCTCTCTGCTTCGCCAAGGCCCTTTTCCCCACAGCAGCTGTGCATGCACCTTGCTCCCTCCTACGGAAGGTCAGCTACAGCCCTGCAGGAGGTGGGCTCCTGGGAAGTCCCGCCCCTCCGTCCTTGCTCAGGGGACCCTACACTGCTCTCTAGGCACTGCTTTCTGGGGAACTGAGCAGCACTCAGAAAGGTCACACCACACCCAGTACCAGTGAAAGGGGCCCATGCAAGCTCTCAAACAGGAGCCCTCTGGGAGCCTGCCCAGCCCCCAGTGCTATCTGAGTCACCTGCAACTCAGTGCTGCAACTGCCGCACTGTCCCCCCAGGAATGACGATGCTAGGGGTTTCCCTAAATGCCCTGCATGCAAATTTATGTCTTGGGCAATTCCCCATGAAACTGATGGACGGCCCTAGGCCTGTGACTGTGGACCTTACAGCTCCCCCACCACCATTTTCTCTCCTCCCTTCTGGTTCTCATTCTGACATGGCAGCACCCCGGAGGTCACCTGCTCCTGCACCAAGCAGAATAGTCCCGCTCAGCAGCCCTGTCCCTGTCTCCCCTGCCTTCAGCTGAGTACAAACTCGGTTGTCCTTGCCTCGAGCTCCAGTCCACCAACACCAGGGCCTCGTCCCCTTTCCTCTGCACCCCTCTTATTAAGAAGAGCTGCTTCCTTCTCCAGGAAGTCTAAACTACCGTCTCCTAAATAGAGAGAGTCACTTAAACTTCTAACTGCTGTCAGTTTGAAAATTTGTGTGTGTTTGCGGGTATATATTTAAAACATGCTTGTGGGTTGCTTTGAAGTTTGTATGACTTTTCTGCCCTCGGGAATGCATGTCTTGCTTCTCTCATAAAGCAGCTGGAGTACCCACCCCCAAGGTCAAGGTTCTCTTTCATTTGTATTTCTTACACCCCCTCTGCTTGGCAGTGTTGCGGATGCCTACAGAAATGTCCAGTGCAGAGAATCCAGTGAGAGCTCAAGAATTCCACAGAAACTCTAGCGCCCTACTTCCAACCAAACACTGGCAAGTGCAGTTTTTCTCGAAACTCTGGGAAGCAGCAGGGCAGCTCTCACCACCTTCATTTTATACCTGAAATTCCTGAGATCAGAGCCATGAAGTGACACCCCCAAGTTCACTCCCAAGGACGCCCAGCAGCAGACGGCAGAGAGGAGCAGGCCTCCCTGCTCCTAGCCCCTGACTGATCCTGTCACACCCAGCAAGGGCAATGGTGAGACTACGGAAGTCTGGAGTTCAGGAGCCGGGCTGTGGTCAGCAGCCTACGCCTCATAAGCGTGGTCTCTGGCAATCACCCAGAGGGCAGGGCAGCTGTGGCAGGCATTTACCAGGTCCCCATCTCTGCCATTTTCTTCCCAGATGGCCTTGGACAGAGAATCCTTTCAGCAAACACAGTCAGTCACTAGGAGGCCTGAGAGCCAGAGAAAGACTTGCAGGGTCCTCTGAGGACACAGCCAGAGTGAGGCCCATCTGCAGAAAGTGGAGCTGTGACCAAACACAGGACCTAATTGCCCCACTCAGCAAAGGCCTGGGGCCTCCTGACCTCACAGCGTGTCCTTGCTGGGCCTCAACTGCTCACAGCCTCCCTGGAAGTAAGCCTTACTGAGCTATAAGAGGGGGAGAATGTTTTAGTGGGACCATTCCTGGCAAGAGACCTCGGACTTGGTGGGGTTTTCAGGGGCCCATTCCACACCAGGGCTTGACTAGGGAGCCTCGCCTCACCTTGAAGGATTTGCTCTGTGGCTGGAGGAACACAAGGGCTAATAACAGTTGCTCAGAGCTATATGACCCTGCTCCTGGCCACGTCCCAAGCACTGCACCTGTGGTAGTAACTCTGTAGGCCTCAGGGAAGCCCCATAGGCAGGTACCATCATCCCTGGGCTAGGAGAGGAAATCAAAGAGGCAGGGATGAGGGGTAACTCACCAAGGTGCCCAGCTAGAGAGGGAAGAAGAGGGGGCCAATGCAGGCAATCTGGTGGCCAGTCTGCTGGGCAGCCTCCTGCTGCCTGGCCTCCTAGTGCTCGACGCTAGGCCAGCCCTACATGCAGTCCCTGTGCCTCTCTCCCTGCACTCCACAAGCTGGCTTAGCCAATAGGATTTGGTGGAAGTGCAGAACCAGCACGCTGGTTAGTGGCCTTGGTACTGGCTGGCCCTCTGCAGCAGACTAGGGCTATGACCAACCTGCAGGGAAGAATCAGTCTACATAAAGCAGCCTGCAGAGCCAGTGGCACCATCCTCCCTGGCCCTTCACTCTGCACAGTGGCTGCCCGGTGACTTCCAGCCTCTGGGAATAGGACAAGTACCAGGGCTTGCTCAAGCGCCTGGCCTTGAGAGGACTGAAGAACAGCTCAGCCAGGACAAATGACAGCTGTCTGCGGCTTCCCAACCCTGCTGTGGCCCATTTCTACCCGCACAGTGACCTCTGCTGGCCCTAATAGCCCTGTGCAGCAAGGATGGAGCCTCAGAGCCACCAGCAGCCACGCAGGAGCCAGGCAGCCTCCCAGAACCGTGTTTGCACTCTGAGGACTGAGGACAGAACACCCCGCAGACTCTTCAGCCTGGTCCCTGCAGGGCAGCGGGAAAGCAGAGCTCAGGAAGAGACTGAGACACTGGTTGGCCCAGCAACAGGCGAGGCTCTGACTGCTCTGCACTGTGGCAGCTTCAGTTTACTACCTCTGTGATGGGAGGGATCCGCCAGAGTCCCCAGCTGGGGACTGCTTTAATCACTTCATTTAGCCCAGCCTCTCTCGGGCAGTGTGTTTAAGTACTGACTATCCTCAGCCTCGCCTGGACAGCTGTCATTTCTAGCAGCCCATCCAGTTTATTCAAGCTTATTGAATAAACTTGATCAAATTATTGCTTTTATATTTCCTGTCATTTTATAAAATTAACACAAAAAAGAAATTTGAGGTCATCCTGTATTAAATAACTGGGCTGGCAAGTGGTTAAGGTGGTGACACTGGAGTCATGGCTTCAACACAGGTAAAGATGGAAACACCCATCCTGACCACTGCAGAATGCCCAGAGCTCCTTTCCCTTCCTGTGTCAACCCAAAAAGAGGGTCCCCAAGCAGGGCATCTGAGGCCAATCCCCCATGTAGAGTGAACCCACTTCCTGTGTGAACTGGGGTGACAAAAGTCCCTGTCTGCACTTCATTCTTAACACTGCAACGGTTGCCTTGTGCTTCCCAGGCCCCAGCCCATCCGTGTCTAAAGCTCCTGTTTAAGCTCCTAAGCTGGGGTCCTGGCCCCACCTCAGGGATTCCTCTTCAAGGGCCACTCTGGAGCCTGGGAATTTGTATTTTTATTTTCTCAGCAATTTAAATTGGATTTAAGCCAGACTTAGTCTCGGTATTAATGTTCCCAAGATATCCTACTCCAAGACGCAATAATAATTTTAGACCTCTGAAAAGAAAAATCCTGGGTAGACCCTGAGCTGGGTCCTCCAGCCTGGAGCAGGCCACCTTCCCAGTGAACAGCGTGAAGAATTTCTCCCATCTCCATTTCTACTTGGTAGACATATTCAGTTGCTTTCCCAAAACATTTTCACCCTGTTATGTTTAGTGTGAGAACCTCAGTTTGTCCCATTATTTCTTAATCAGAGAAGCTAACATCAATTCTGACTCATCTCAATTGCAGGACTCTCACTCTCTTGTCAGCTATTTATTCAAGAACCATCCTCAGATCGATGTTAAGCAGGAAAATGTGAAAAGAAGCTTTGGAGAATGCAGGTTTTTGGAAAAGTTACTTCAAAAGAGAGATAGAGGCCTGGGGCATAGCTCAGTTGCATAAGCGCCTGCCTGGAGAATGAAAAGTCCTGAGCTGGATCTCTGGTACAAATAAATAAATAAACAAATAAACAGAAACAGGCATGGTGTGTGGAACTCCAGCAGCCACCTCGTGACTGTGAGGGGACAGACTGAGGACAAAACTCCTAAACACAGTGGAAAGGTAGCAAGAACTTGGTTCCTTCACTACCTTGTGAAGTTGCTAAAGCAGCCAAGTTTGGAGCCACTTTCCCTCCAGAGGGTGGGTTTTCTGTTGCCACAGGAAAAAAAAAAGTCTTCAGTGACATATTCAGCTTCTCTAAATAAACCTTTGCTCTGTGAATTGCAAGCAGCTTCCTCAACTAGCAGTCTTTTAGCCTTCAGGCAACCCCCATCTCAATCTCGAAGCCTGGCCTTTTTCTCTCCTACATAAGTCTCAGATTCAGTTGCCTGGACATCAGTAAGCTGCCCCTTCAGTGCCCTGAGGAGGCGTGGATCACTGATGGGTGCAGCTTTTCAGTCATCTATCAGACATAGGCAGGAAATTCTACAGCTCCTAGAGACGCCCATCCTCCCAGACCAGTCACAGTCAGGCACCATGAAAGCCGGGCATGGTTAGGTATCATGAAGAGCACCAGGGAACCTGAGTGAAGTCTCCTTGGAAAACCAAAAGGCTGAGAGGGAGATGGAAAGGGCAGCCCTACATCCCTATAAGACTGTAGCCTTTTATGTAGGTTCTGAGGAAACAGGCTGGTCCTTCCTCAAGGGACATGGTGACAAGCTATAAAAATTCTACACGGAAAGTAACCCTTAATCTTTAGGAAAGGCAGAGTAAACCAGATCCTAAGGCAAACTCTGGCAAAACTTTGCCAAGAGACACCTGAGTCCTGGATCTGCTTGCTGCCACTGGTGCTCATGAGAGGTTGTAACATACCCCAAGCTGGGTCAAGTTTGAGTCCATTTGAAATGTTATATGGGAGGCAATTTCTCCTCTGGTATGATAGTAGACCCAGAGACCACAAGGCTCTTCCAATATCACATGAATCTGGGTCAAGCAGAGCAGGCTGCCCAAATGTATGGGAACAGAGTCTTGCCGGCTCCTAGCTCAGGATGACCACCTACTGTCCGTCCTGCAGATCAAGTACTTATAAACTGTAGAAAAAGAGGGAGCTCTTACTGACCACATAAAGCCAAATGGAAGGGCCCCTTCTCAGTTAGCCTTCCCATGCCCACTGGAGTAAAGGTGGCAGAGAATGAGAATTGGATTCATCTCTCTAGAATAAAACTAATCCTGTTGGAACTGTCTGCAGAACAAGATCGCCCAAAAGAAGGCTGCTCCTATGAGCCTCTGGGAAGAGTTGACACTGCTCCTCAAAAAAAAGATTCTAGAGCCCTATGGAAAGTATGGGAATCTGACTTGTTCCTCGTATTTAGGCACTAAGGAAACTCCATCCTCGCTAGCTCTTTTCTCATTGTTTGCTGGTAGATTTTTCTTTCTTCAACCCAGCCAGTGAGCCAGTCCCCCATGGTAGCTAGAAATCACATAGTCTCCAGTAGGTATGGTTGACAGGCCCTTCCAGCTTGAAGAAGCTACAGAAGAGGGGCCTCCACTCCCTCAGCAACCCAGCAAGCATTAGGGGGGTGTCCCTCAGGAAAAAATGGGTTAGCAGATTAGGGTGTGGCATCGCTGGCCATGGAGGTAGGCATGACTTACCAATTGCAAGAGCCCAGAAATGCACAGACCGTTCCAGAGCCTTGTCAGTGGACTCCTCACAAGGATGTGAGCAGAGTTACAGTAGGACGGCTCGGACATGACCTCAGCCTAAGGCCTGGCTCTTGTGGGTCTCCTCAAGGTCTAGGCAGTATAAAAAGCCACAGCCGCCAAGAGGAGCTGGTCTGGAAGCTTTCCTCACAATATCCCGCCCTGTTTCCTCCAGGCTGTACTTTTGTTCATCTGTTTATTTGGTTTGGTTTTGGTTTTTTTCAGTGGGACTGGGGTTCAAACTCACAACCTTGCACTTGCCAGTCAGGCATGCTTGAGACACTGAGCTATATCCCCAGCCCCACCTTTACCTTTCAAATAAACTTTGCCACTGCTCTAAGAAAAAAATCAGCTGCCTTTTTACATATCCACCTCCACTATTACAGTGGGACCCACTGCAGTAACCTCTTCCCTGGGCTCCGCTTTCACCCTTCCCTCCTCCCAACCTACAAAGTGCGGATCACGCCACTGCCATTCAAACCCTTGCACGGCTCCCAGCCCCTCCCAGAAAAAAATCTGTGCAACTATCGTGGCCTAAAAGGCCCTGCACCCCTGTCCTTTCCCTCACTCCTCAGCCCCCACCAGGTATCCCCTTCCGCCCCACCTTCCCACCACACTGGTATTCTGAGCTCGCCCATGCTCCCAAGCCTGTGGGAGGCACTTCCGCCTGGAATTCTCTCCCTATCCCACTCTCCTTCACCGGAGAGATGGGCCTTTCCCGTCTCTCAGATACACGGCCTCCATGGAAAAAGAACTCCCATAGCAGACCCTGGCCATTGTTCGCCCTGTAAACTCTCTCTGCCTCCTGACCTCTGCCCTCAAAATACCCATCAAAGCCTGCAGCTATCCATGTGGAAGGTCATTCATCCCCCTCACTAGAATGTAAGTTGCACAGGGCCAAGGACTTTTCTTACTCAGTATTTAACTCCAACACCTGACTCAGTGCCTAGTGTTTGGTCTACCATGGTCTTGAGAACCAACTCTCCATGTCCCAAGCAAGGACCCCACCGTCAGAGCTTTGGGCAGAGACAGCTCTCCAGAACAACTCCACTGCGTCATCAGAGAAGGTCGGTAGGTCAGGCTCAGAGCTTTCAGATGAGCACACCAAGACTTGCTGGGTGTCAACAGGTCGTAGGCATGCCCTGCGCAGGTTCTGAGTGGACGGCAGCATAACTAGGGCACAGGCCCTGCCCTCATGAAGCTCCCATCTGGTCACCATTTTCCATGTTTGTGGCCCTCTCCTGACCCACTTCTCCATCTGTCTGACTTCCAAGGCCCTGAGCATAAGACAGAAGTGGTAGCAGAGCACCATGGGTCCCTGACTCTGCCTGGGGACAACCCAAGAACTTTCTGGAACTTTGGTCTGAAGCACAGTAAAGTATAGCATCAGCACTGTCCAGGTCCTGAACCTAAGAACTTCTGACCAGTCCTTCTCACCTGTTAGGCAAAGAAGCAACTCATGTATGCTCTCCAGGGTATAGTAGATGGCTCATAATTATATCAGTTCCCCCAAAACAGCTCCTCCCCTCAGCAACGCATGCTTTTGGAAAATGGGGTAAAGAGACTTAAGTTTCCTCGCAAAAACTAAAAATTGTACAGGCTGTTCCTCAGTTCTCACCCTGAATGCCTCCTTACTTCTCTCTAACAGACCAAGGTCAGATGAAGCTAGCTGGCCAGGATGGAGTGACCAGAGCCCCTGAGGTCAGAGGTCAGGGATCACAGGATGCAAAGCTGGCATTGGGAAGGCACTTGGACAGGAGGCCAGGATGAAAAGCCCTGTGGTCTCTGGGATTCCCCAGCACAAAAGTGACTCTCCAGCAGGGCACACTCTCCCAGCCTGTACACCAGGGCCCGAGCTTCTGGGCCCTCTAGGACCCTCCTTAGTCTGCTCAGTCACCTCCAATGGCCCCCAGGGAAGATATTCCTCATCACCAGGGGAGGCTCCTACAGATGGACGGTGGGGAGGACCGGAAGACAGGCTGGCCAGCCTCCACGGGGCGAGCTGCTGACTGCAACGTGCTGGAAGAGAAAAAAGATGAGGGAAAATGCATTTGTGAGTGAGTTGCCCTTCAAATCCTGAAGGCTATCTCTCTTCTGGGCCTCTCCTCCTTTTTAATTTTTTTTATTTATTTATTTTTTCTTGTTTCAGAACATTTGTTTATTCACTCATTTTTTATGGCCGGCTCAGCCTGCCCTGACGGCAGGGCTGGCGCAGCATGTGGTGCCGGGGATCAAACCGCGGTCCCTGGAGCCGCCCAAGGTTTCCCAAGCAGGCACTTTAGACCACTGAGCCATCCCGCCGGGCCCCCTCTCCTCCTTTTTATTCTCCCATCTCCCTCCCACTCCTTCCCTTGCTCTTCTCCCCTTGCCCTTCCCTTAATCCCTTTCTCCCTCCCTCCCTCCCTCCATCCATCCCTCCCTCCCTCTCTGCACATTTTCTTGCGGTACAGAATATCTTTATACAGTACAATTAAACTAGAACAAGAATCTTTTCCAAAGCTTTAAAATACCCTTGTTAAGCAAATTCTCTGGGAAGAAGAAACTCTGCTTAATTTCTTAGAAAATAAAAAACAGATGGTAGAAATTGAACCCCCCTCCCCTGTCCCCTCCTGAAGACAGCGTGCCTCTGGCTCACCTGTCAGGCACGTCAGGCGGTCAGGATGATGATGACCGTGTCCCACATGGAGTCCGCCATCTGGCTCTTGCCCAGCATTCTGCTTGCCAGGTGAGATTAGAGATGTGGAAAATGCCTTTGGGTGTCAGTCTGCAGGAAAACCTCCCTGGAGCGCCCTCTGGTGCCCTCTGGCACTCCCTTGCCCTGGCCTAGGCCAGAGCCTCAGCTTCTAGCCTCTGCACCCTCAAATTGTCACAGCAGAGGCTCCTTGTAGGCAGATGCCAGATTATAAAGGCCATGTCTCAACACAGCGAGGCTCCTGGGTCTTTCTGGAGCTGAAAAATGAGAAAAATATGCAGAAAGGGCCAGTTTAGCGAGATAACAGTGGTCAGGGTAGTGGCACTTAACTCTTCTTGGTCACTTTGGAATAGGATGAAAGCCATGAACTCCTCCCCAAATGGGGAAAATACATACACACACACACACACACACACACACACACACACACAGACACACACACACACACAAGGAAAATGCCACACACACAATTTCAGTGATTCCATTGAACCCAGATAATAGCCCTGGACTAGAGGACTAGAGGACAATATCACCCTTAGGCCAAGACCACAGGACCCGCCCCTGGGCCAGAAGCCTGAAGGACTCCACACTGGTCCTTCACTTGTGGGTTATTCCCCATGGACCAGGAGGATGATTACACCCAGAGCTGAAACCCTGCATCTGAACCACCACAGCAAGCACTACAGCCATTAATTCCTTGCCCAGACAGAGCCAAGCCCATTCCCAGGGCCTGGGAAGCCCGTTCCATCTGATGGGTCCTCTTACGTGAGCGTTTCCACTAGTGCCCATCACTAGGCCATGCAGCAGCTGTTGGCCAGGAAGGTGCAACGCCCAGATGATTATGAGCATCCTATAGGAGGCAGGAAAATGCCCCTCCACAGATATCCACATCCCATTCTCCAGAACCTATAAGTATGTTGCCTTACATGTAAAAAACACTTCACAAAGTGACTAAAGACACTGAGATAGAGTCCTGGATTAGCTAGCAAGGCCAATGAAGTTCCAGTAGTTCTAAGTAATAGAGAAGGACAGAAAAGTTAGAGGTTTAAAGATGCTATGCTGCTGAGTTTGAACCTGGAGTAAAGGCTTCAAACCAAGGACCTCAGGCAGCCTCTAGGAGCTGGACAAAGCAAGCAAAGGAATGCAGCCCTACCAACAGCTTGATTTTACCTCAGTGAGACCCAGACTTCCAGCCTCCAGCAGTGTAAGAGAGTAAGTCTGCGTTAAGTTACAAAATTGGTAGTAATTTTCTCCAGGAGTAATTTGAAAGTAATACAGAGGCTCAAGATGCTTCAAGAGAAGAGTAGAAGCAGGCTCGGGGCAAGGGACAGAACATTGTAGCGTGCAGAGGAACCTTGGGGGCTCACTGTGAATACGACCTCCTGCTTGGTGCAAATGTATCTGTGTCAGGATATGTGATGGTTTAGTTCCAGTTCCTCCCCCAAAAGTCTCGTGTTCATAGATGGGTCCTGATCACTGGGGACATGATTTGAGAAGGTTTCCCCTCATCCCCAGGCCACCTTGTGGCAAGCAGTTTTGCTCTGCCATTCTATTCTTCCATGTCTTTTCTGAATCCTCTAAAGCTCGTAGGTCAAAATAAATCTTTGTTCCATAAGTTGCAGGTGTTGGGTATGTTGTCTCAGCAAGGTGGCTGATAAAGAAGGCCTCGAGGCTCACCGCAGCACCACCAGTGCAAGCCTGCACTAGAAGACAGAAGAAACATGAAACCTGTTCCCAAAGGTGATGGCAAAGCATGGAGCTCTGGGACATGTGTTTCTTTTTCCTGTTTATCCCATGAAGGCTACAAGCCCATTGGCTGGTGCCTCCCACATCTTTGTGCATGTTTCTCCCCTGTTTTGCTGGCCCATGTGTCAGTCATCCGCAGACACACCCAGAATGTGCTCCAACAATCCGCCAGGGGTTTCATAACCCATTAAAGTTGGCATACTGTAATTAACAGGTAGGAAGTGAACATATTTTACAAGCATGTAACAAACGCTATCTTGACTTAGTATAACTATAAAACGTTAGACCTTGGCACATGGGTCACAAGTGGCACGCTTGATCCGACCCTCAAACTGTTTGCAAGAGCGCATCACGAGAATGGCTCAGGATTAACTCCACTGTCTTCATACACTCTTAGGCCAACACTCTATACCAGAAACAACAATGTGCCGTGACTAGGATTGGGTCGCAGCATGAAGAGACAGGCCTGGGAATGAGAGCTATAGCCCTGGCCCTACAGAACGCAGAGAAGAACCACAGTGACTCAGGGACCTGAATGCCAAGGCTGCTCTGGACAGGATAGAATGTCAAGGTCACATTAACTTTAACAGTCAAGAGAAATGCCTATGCAGTGAACTCCAATACTGTAAAGGGCATACTTGGGGATTAGGTACAAATGGTACCATTTGGTTGCATTTTCCTTGAATTTCTGTACAAAATTGTTTATAGGGTTCATCCTCTTAGTTTATAAGTGACATCTGCTATATTTATAACTGACATCAATAAAGCTGTTATTTCCTCATGTGAAGTCTAATGCAATCATCATGCTGAAAACTAATGGTGCTTTCCGTGTTCACAGTAGGCAGAGCTGCCTACATCCTCCACTCCTCCTTCCTCCCAATCTCAGCCTATATTGTGGCCTAGTCCTGGTGTCTCAGCCTCTCTCTCAATCCTTCCCAATGCTAAAGTCCCTCCATCTCTTCGTCCACCAGTTCTGGCTTGATGTCCTGGACTCCACAAGGGCAAATGCCACACCCTTCTCAAGGGCTAGAAGACACCATATTCCCATGGGAAGTAGAGTGGGTGCCGGGGCAACTCCAGGTGATGCCTTCTCTTTCCATCCCACTTCTTCCCTTTGGGTAACTTCCTCCCCTGTCTAAGGTTTTCTTTCGAATTGCACTGAAAATGGTATCAACTAACACTCACTAAAACCCTTTTATACACCAAATGGTTTTTACATAGCTTTCAGCCTTTATAGCAGGACTGTGACTCACATTTCCTTCACATCTGAGGAAACAGGCTTGGGGAAGATCTGTCCTGCCTGATAAATTGCACTCAAGCTCTGCCTTCCAGTCCACTCTGTTATTGGCTGACCAAGGCTGATAACAGAACTCCAGGCCTCAAGAGCCAGGTGGACAAAACACTTCCAGACTCAGAAAGGTCCAGAAGACCTACTTGAGGCTGGGCCCTTGCTGACTCTGTGAGTGGCAAGCATGACCAAGCGCAGTTCGCACTGCAGGATGCAAACTGCCCAGGCTTTCCAAGACATACCCTGGAGTGACCACTGAGGTCTGGACAGGATTATCAGATCTCACTAAGAAAGATACAGAAGGTTGAGTTCAATCTGAATCTTAAACAAGTCACTTTTTGTATAAGCACATTTCAAATATTACATGAAGCATATTTGTACTTAAGAAATCATTTGTTGTTTACCTGGAGTTTAAATGAAACTGCATAACCCAGATGTTATTTGTCAACCCTAAGCTGAGGCCGTGTGTGTATGCGTGTGTGTGTGTGTGTGTGTGTGTGTGTGTGTTCAGAAGAGCAGGTGGGAAGAAAGCGCAGTTGCAGTTCCTCCACCCACCACAGGGCACAAAGGCCCTGGAGCAGCAAGGCCCTGCCTATAGTGGCAGGAGGGGCAACCCAAGGCCCTTTTACTCACTGCGATCCTTTCTCTACTGATGGCTTCTTTCACTTTGGGACACCTTCTGCCCTATCTCTCCTCCCCTCCGCCAGATTCCTCCTCTCCTCCAGTGCCCAAGGAGCCCCTCCAGCTCAATGCACTATATTTTGCTGACCTGGACACAATCAAGCCTGCAAGCCAAACAGTACAAGTCAGCCCAGGTCACATTTTCTGTGTCCTAAGGTGGCAGAAGTAGGACAGAGACCAGGTCCCCAGGTCACCATCGACTCTTTCCAACACTGACAAACACCTTCACTCCTTGGAGACTGCCTCTGAGAAGCTGAGAGCTTATCCTAGTGGCAGAAGGGCTTACTCAAAAGCCGTGACCAGCAGCCCAAAGGCGACACTCAAATTCTCTCTACTCTGGTCCTGTGAAACATGGGGGACAGCATACAGGGCATTTCCTGTTTCTCGAAGCAAACTGTCAACAGTTAAAAGCAAATGTTGTCTTCTTTCTTGGAATGGAACTTTACACTAGAGGAGCATGCAGCCAAGTGTGACTCACACTGGAGCCTGAAGGCACCAGTGGTTGGGAGAGGTAAGAAATGATTGCTCTTCTATGAGAAACCTGAACTATTAATAAAGAGCAAAAGAAATGATGGATAATAAAAAGTAGGGAGATTTTTCTCAGACATGAAGGAGAATAAGAGATGGAAGAAGGGGTTGGGAGAGGAGGAGAAGGACACAGAAAAGAAGGTAAAAATGGAAACAGAGCTTTTGCAACTGGGAAGCAAACTGAGAGAAAGAGAGGAAATAGGGAGGGGTAGAATTAAGGTGTGTTTCATACCTCTACCCACGCTCCAGAACAAATATAACTGTCATGTACTTCAGGTATATACTAACTGAAAAATAAAGGACTGGGAAGGTAGCTCGGAGGCCTAAGGGTCTGTTTGGCAAGCCCAAGGTTCCAAGTTCAGTTCCCCATACTGCATGCTGTGCCATCTCTAAAATCGGGTGTGGTGGTGCATGCCTATAATTCCAGGGCTGGGGAGGCTGTGACTATGAATCTGAGCTACATAGCAAAACATTGTACGAAATATATAAATAAGTTAAAAGGTTGTTTAAAAAATTAAAAATAAATAACAGTAAAGGGACTGGGTGTTGGGTGAAAACAGTAACAACCCCAGAACCACCAGACTGGCCAACTGGAGGAAATGGCCCAGGTATGTGGCCACTGTCTGGCCCAAAGTCACAAGGTTTCCAGGGAGAAACCAACATAAGCAGCACAGCCTTTGCCTGACTATGGTAAAGAGCAGGAGTAAAAATGGGGCTGGGATGTAGGGGGATGCGACTGGCACAGATGCGCTCACAGAAGAAGCACTCTGGGGTACAGGTGGGGAAGCAGGGCTTCACGAGGGTATTAGCAGTGCCTTAGGCCTCCCAGAGCTAAAGTGCTGACTCCTAGAACCCCAAGGCATCCCCAAATTCTGCTCCCAAGCCAAGCTTTGAAACAGGACAGAGACGCCTCCTGGCCTGCTGTCGTGCCTTGCTTTCCCTGGCATCCCGCCTAGCAGCACCCGTGGGAATGCGCTGACCACCGTCACCCACACCGTCCCAGGGAACTCCAGCACACAATCACACCAGGCTTCAGAGAGACTAGGACAGCTCCATGTGGCGCCCATGGGACTGCAGGGCTCAGAGCAGAATGGGAAAGGCTGCAGCGGTCAGCTGTTGCGGCCTCCCATTCCCTTCTGGGAAAGCGCAGATCTGGAGATGAGGTGTACCTAACCCAAAGCCACATGAGGGGCCTGCACAGATCACCCATAGGCTGGCAAGTGTCAAATCTCTGCCATGTTATCTTGACTTTTGTATTTTCAAAACTTTCCAACAAATATTACAGAGAAAATAACCTGAAATCCCGGTAATCCTGAGCCAGTACACTTTCCCCTCTCATTAATACACACTGCATACTACCAAAGAAGTGGAAAAGTGTTTTTTAAAGATATTGTTTCATACACATACTACAGTAAGGAGATATGGAGAATAGCCATAATCTTGCAACTTACTTCAGTTTATTTTCCAAAATATATGTGTTTTAAAGTAAAGAGCATTGGCTCTGAAATTATACCAATCCATACTTTGGTTCTACTGTTTTCTGTCTGTCTGGCCTGAGGCAGGGCACTCAACTTCCTGGAGCCTCGGTTTCCTCAGTCATAAAACAGGAAGAGCAGCACGCAGCATTAGCGCCCCCAAGGCCAGGTGCTCTGAGACCCCCTAGCCAGGCACCTGGCACAATAGCAGCCAGTAGCCGAGGAGACCTCTTCACATTGTCCTGGTTACGCAGAAGCCTCCCGCGATCCGTACAAAGACCATCATTAGGTCTACCTGGCTGGCTCGTGTAAGAAACCTCTGTCCTCGCCCTCTGACCACTCACTCCAGAGAGTGAATGCCTGCTGTGGACTGCATGGTGCTCCCCAAAATTTATATATGGGAATCAACTCCTACTAAATTTGGAGAGCAAGCTTTTAGGAGATAATTAAGTGTAGCTGAGGTACAGGGTTGAGCCCTCATCTGATGGGATTGGGGACTTATAAAAAGAAGTAAAGAGAGTTCTCTTCCTTCATCCCATACGTGCACACCAAGGACACAGTGAGAAAGCACCTCCCCACAAGTCAGAAAGAGACCCTTACCAGAACCAGACCATCCCCACCCTGACCTCCAACTTCAACCTCTAGGATCATGAGAAGAGAAATGTCTGGTATGGAAGCCCTTCAGTCTGTGATATCTTGCTATGGCAGCAAAAGCTAGCAACAGCAGCAAGCAACCTGGTCCCAGACACAGCAGCATGACAGCCCCCAAACAGCCCCCAAGAATAGGAAAACCACACACTGTACCCTGGCAATGAAGCCCAGTGCGAAGCACAAGACCTGGCTCAGACTTTCCTAAGTTATACCTCAGCTCTGTCTCTACCAACTACATAATGCCAAGCCATTTACTTACCATATTTGTGCTTTGGTTTCTTCCTATTCAGGAAGGAGCTCACAGAGCCATTATGGGAAACAAGCAAATTAACAACGTGCTCCTAGAGCAATTCAATATCAACCAATATGCATCCAATGGCTACTCTGTGCCAGTCACTGAGCTCTTGAGGATGAAGCAGGGGGCAAGGGGGTGGGAATCCTACCTTCATGGTTAAGATAGGATAAACGTGATAGTGGTTAAGTGCTAAGGACATCGGGGCATAGGGCCAGAGTAGGATAAGTGACTACGGGGATGTCCTGAGCATGGGTGCAACCCAAACACCAGAAATAGCAAGAGCTAAGGCCCTGGGGTGAAATCGTGAGTCTAAGGGACAGCAAGGAGGCTGCCATGGAGCAGAGAAAGCAGAGTGTGAGAGAGAGGATGCAACGGGACCCAGAGCAACTATAATGCATGATAGCCAGTGCAAGGCCTTGGATGTGGACTCTGAATGACATAGTAACATTGGGAAGTTTGAAGAGAGGAGCTACGAATTTCCTCAGGGTCACTTTGGAGAACTGCATGGGGTGGACAGCAAATCAGGGAGGCCAGTTAGGAAGCCAGTGGAATCATCCAAGTGAAAAAGTATAATGGCTTGTGTGAAGGCGGAACAAGATTAGGTTGCAGTCTTGACGTACTCTAGGGCTAAAGCAACATGCCTTGCTGAAGCTCAGATGTAGGAAGTGAGAGGACAAAGAGTCAGGACCACCAAAAGCCTGTGCATGGGCAGCTGAAAGCAGAGCGGCCACGAGCTGATACGAGAAGTTGATTCACCTGGTCTGGTGGGCAATATCAGATCTATTGGAGACATGTTAGGTTTCAAATGCCTGTCAGTCTGCATGCAGCTGTGTGTTGACAGTGAAGTTGGATATATCAGCAGAGAGTTCCAGGCTGGATAAAATTTTGTAGTTGCAAACACTCAAAGGGTCAATTGAAACAGGAGAGGGGATGAGACCACCAAGCAAGACCACCTTCATGAGGAAGGAGGGCAAAGACTGGGCTCTGGCTCAGCTTCGCATAAACTTAGGAATCTGGGAAGAGCCAGGGAGATGAGCGGGAACAACCAGCACAGGTAGTGCGCACGGCACAGGTAAGGCACAGCAGCCTGACATCTTATTTACCGCTGCCATTGACCCTGGCTGCATCCATGCAGCACAGATCCTCATGTCACAGTGGCACTCCCAAAGCCTACAGAGGGTGGCCAAAGCAGATGCCCACTGTCCCAGGTGACTTTTGTCATCAGATCCAAAAGACAGAACAAAAGAAATACAAACCCAGTTGTATAAGAGCTGGTAGGGGGAAGAAGAAGCTCTCCAGGAGAAAGTTCAAGCAGGCAAACATTCTTCATATATATAATGGGAAAAAAAGAGAGAAAAACACAGAAAGTCACACATTTTCCAACCCTTGTGCCACCCCCCTTCACCCATCTAAATGACAGAATAACCAGAGACAAAGAAAAGACAGGATCATTTTTAACTGCTGTCTTTATTTTAAAAGTTCAACTGTAGTCAGATAATTAGGATGCCTTGCTTGATGGAAGGATGAAAAGCCACCCTGGATTAGGGCAGGAAATAATTAACAAGGCCTTTTAGGAGCTATGTTTCATAACCAGCGGCCCCCCTGGATTTGCAAATGCTTGGCAGGCACAGGAGGTTCTGTGTTTGGCATCACAGAGGTTGGAACGCAACTGCAAAGACTGTGACGAGACGCACATGGAGACAGCCTCACACAGAGGTGGCCCTCGGGGTACAAAGCCAACAACTCTCAGAGCCGGGCAAGATGGGGATCAAATGTATAAACAACCCGTGTGTAACCACCTGGAAGATGACAAGATGAGACAAGATTGCTAACATATCCTTGAGGGAGAGCAGAAACTGCCAAGACTAAATTCAATAAGCTGAAAGTTTAAGGAGCCAGGAAAGAGAAGTGACAGATAGCATGGGTCTTAAATTGCATGAGGATTGCCGTTGAGCCACCCACACAGGTGCATGCATCACACATGTACAATAAAAATAACTGCCTTTCCTTGCACATTCATAGACACTAAACTCTGCATAAATGATCTCCCTTAATCCCACCATGAAACCTGTGAGTGGCCCAAGCACTGTTTCTATGCTGTTGTACAAGTGAATGTGTTTAAGCTTAGGAAATGGCCATTTGGCCAAGGTCACGCAGCAAGTAAGAGGTAAGCTGGGTCAGGAGCCTCGGCTGGCTTGCTGGCACTCAGGCCCACAGCCGCAGCCTCTTGCCACTGTCTTCTCCCCTGGGGCTCCCAGGCAGTCATCCTCTCCAGCCTTCCTCCTCTGCTTTCTTTCTGGTCACTTCTGCTTGCTGTCAGAAAGCCCCTGGTTTCCGCCTCCTTTGTACCCTAAATACAATGACAGGAACATCATGTGGAGTAAACAATGCATTTCATCTCCGAGTTAAGAGAGGACCATTTTCCATATGCTCTAAGGCACATTCCAAACGGACCCCTAGGTTGCTGTGGGCCATCAACGACCTGTCATTTTTCAGAATTAGGAAACCAAATCCCCATTCTGTCACCACTCTTGTGTCAGTACTGTGTCAAAGCAACTGGCCTAGTAAATACACCCAATGGGGGAAAGGATCACACAAGCTGTCCAGGGCTCCAGAGATGCTCAAATCTCTCTTGCCTGATGTTCTGCCTTTTCAACCTTGTGCAATATTGAGGAAGCATGACCACGCAGCACTGTGTGGTGTTGTTTTCTTGTCCAGAAAACTGGAGCTCACAGTATAACCTGCATATGCCCCCAGTCACAACTTTCTTAGTCTGTGTTTGCTGTTATTTTAACATTTTGTACATACATATATTTTAATCATATATACCCCCTTATTGTCTGCTTTTGTATTCTCTTCCATTCAGTCTCTGCCTCTCATTTAATAATAGTATTTCTAATACTTTTGTGTCTTTTTTATTTTTATTTTTATTTTTTCGTATTGACTGCAGGGTCTATGGGGCCTCACTACACAGATGAGACTCAGAGTGACTCTCCTGCTTTCATCCTCCAAAGCACTGAGAGTACAGGAGCATGCCACCATGCCCAGTCTCAATCACTGTCTCTGTGCACCCCGGGAACACGGCCAGCATGGCATACCTGGGATTGAATTCTGGTCCCTGTGTCTACCTAAGCAGGCACTTTAATCTGCTGAGCTATCTGGCCAGCCCCCTCACACCTTTTTTAAAGATTCATCTGATTAAGGAAAACATATGATACTTATCTTTTTCAGTCTAGCTAATTTTACTTAGCCTTTTAATCTCTAGTTCCACATCAATCTTCCTGCAAATGATGCAATTTTGTCCTCAGTGGGGACTGAATAATATTCACATTTTCTCCATTCATTCACTGATGGGCACTTAGGCTCATTCCATACTGTCTTGGTCTCTCTTCTCTCATTTCTGGGACAAATACCGGACACTCAAAATGAAGGAAGGAAAGGTTAACTCACAGTTACTGGAGGTATCGGTCCATATTTGGCTGGCCCAAGGCTGAGTGGAACAGGGCAGAGAGCATCCAGTTCATAGTGGCAGAACAGCAACAATCACGACAGAGGCAACCAACCCAACAGGGTAGCAGAGAGCAACAGCTCTAGTCTGTCTCTCTGTCTCTCTTTACATTACATCAGGCTCTCTGCCTTAGCCTATCTGCCTCAGGCCACACCTATAATTCCCAGCAGTATTCAGACCATAATCTCATCAGTATTAAAATACATAATCCCAGTGGATCATGGATCAAGTTTCAAACTCTAGAAGTCCCTCCTCATGACTCATGAGGCTTTGGGAGACAACAACTAGACATAAACCATAACACATATCTTGGTTAATGTGAACTGTGCAGCAATAAACATGAGCAGGAAGCTATATCCATAGAGTATCAGCTTTAATTCCTTGTGGTATACACCAAGGAGTGCTAGAACTAAAGCACATGGGAGATTTATTTTTAGTTTATTTAGGAGCCTCCACACTGGTTTCTCTAGTGGCTATACGAGCATTTTCACTAAGACTATAGAAGAGTTCCTTTTCCTGCATCCTTGCCAGCATTTATCCTTTCATGGACTTGGTTTGGTTTGGTTTCACTCTTGTACCCTTGATGTTGGTCATCCTGACTGAGGTGAGATGAAATTTTAATGTAGTTTTGATGTGCATTTTCCTAATAGCTAAAGACACTGAACATTTTTTCACATGTTTATTAGGAATTTGAACTACTTCTTCTTCTTCTTCTTCTTCTTCTTCTTCTTCTTCTTCTTCTTCTTCTTCTTCTTCTTCTTCTTCTTCTTCTTCTTCTTCTTCTTCTTCTTCT
>PVJA010030788.1:10003-25505 GCA_004027025.1 Myocastor coypus
CCCTCCTTTCCCCTCCCTCCCCTCCACTGTCTTCCTTTCCTTCCCCTCCCCTCCCTACCCTTCCCCTCCCTTCCCTTCTCTTTTCTTTCTTTTCCCTTTGGTTCTCTAAGACTCTGGCTTACAAATCACTTCATTCCCAACAGACTAGCCAGGCAGCCTGGCTGCTGCTGGGAGCTTGGCAGTTCTTGCAACTCTCCAAAGGTGAGAGCTCTTCAGGGAAGGAGTGGGGCTTCTGCCTCATTGGGAGCCTCTTGGGAAGACACACTGTGACTATTCCTGCCCCAAATCTGCCACACTGTGAAAAATTATAGCCAAAAATATTCTTCCCAAGGTTTCCTCTTGTGTATAATAAGCAGAATGACTTCCCGAGGGATATTGACTCTCCTGCTGGCAAGTTCACAACACGCCACCTTTTAAAGCCTTTGATTGTCTAAAGCCTGTCCTCATAAACACCTAAGCAATGGTATCTGATGAGAGACCTTCGCTAGGAGGGCCAGGGCCCCTAGCACACAGTTGGAAAGAACCTCAGAACACTCCTTCTCACTGCAATGCTGCAGTGGGGGAAAACCTAAATTAGCCTTTTCTGAAAAGTTCTAGAAGCTTTTTCACTCTGACTGCCCTGTAAACAACCTATGTTTTGTGTGAGCAAGTGAGTTGGCCCCCTGAGAAAGCTAGCACACAATGGGGTCACACTTCATTATAGGACTCTGCTGAGGCTGGCTTTAATTCACACATGTCCACGCGTGCTCTGGGTCAGCCTATGACACCTCAGCTGCACGGGACAGGCTGGTTTCCTTAGAGCTCCTTCTGCAGCAATTGGGAAACATCTTACTGCATGCTCTGCATGGCTTACTGAAATAGCTGGATAGCCTGGTGCAAGTCACCGCTCCCAACACGCAAACCCACAGAAAGCAACGGTCATAAAAGAAGAAAGGAAAATAATAGCTAACTTGTGCTAGAAGAGCTGACAGACAGGGATGTCTGAGGTTCTCCTGAGGAGTGTGAGTGGAGGTGTGAATGCACCTGGGCGAGGTAGGTCTGCATTCCAGAGAGAGGAGCCACCCGCCCGCGCAAAGGCCTGGCTGTGAGACTGAGCCCAGCTCGTAGGGCAAGTCTGGGGCAAAGGGTATTGCAAGGCAGCCGCACGCTGACGTTGGAGAAGCCACTGAGGGGCACAAAGCTCCCACAGGAGATAAGGACCCTTGCTTGCTGTACAGCTGGATGAGCCCCTCTGCTGTGGCTTTCGCCCTTGCTGCATTCCTCCTGCCGTGGCGTTCAGAAACCTCTGCCCTTTCGTTCATTAGCAACCACCTGGTTTCCACTGAAGATCCGTCCACATCTCTTACTCTCACCCCAGGAGGCTTGGGCAGAGCTGGACCCACGTCCTTACTCTGGGGCTGGTTTGCTCTGGCCAGTGAGAGCACAAGATTTGCTGGCCATGCACTGGCTTTAGGAACAAGCATGTGAGTGCAGCTCGGTCATTAAAGCCAGGAATTTTACTGTACACATGGCAGGAGGAACAGCGCATAAATCACAGTACCTTCACTTCACGGGGGAAGGTGGGCTGAAAGGTGTAAGCTGAGACTGCCTTTAATCATACTTGTTACCACCTGAAGAACCAGCCTGAGATGAAGCCAATACCAAGGCCAGCAGAACTGAGAGATGGAGAATAAGAAATTACATATATTTTTGAGATCTGGATCTCGCGATGCTTGAAATTACTTTAGCCCTTTGATCTTCAGCAAGATGAAGCAATAGGTCCTTTCTCCAGTTAGACACACATTTCACACAGAGAATGGCTTCCCCGGCCTCCCTCGTGGTCTCTTCTGTGGCCCCTGTGCCTTGGAGCATCTGTTAACCGGATTTGACTCAAGGACCCGCTTTCAACGAGGGCTATGGGGCTGCCGTATGGGAAGCTCCTAGCTACTCTAACTTCCCATCCTGCATCTGTCTTTTAATAAATATTTGCGTGAAGCACTCAGCTAGAAGGCAAGTGGCCCACATTAAGGACTGAGGGCTCCAGCAGTGATATCAGACAAAGATTCACCCCCTGCAAGACAGGGCTGGGGTCTTAGTGCACCTATGTGGCCTCCGTGGGGCAGGTTGGCTGTTTAACTTACCTATTCTGACCTCTTGGTCTTGCTTAAAAATATTATTGCTCCTGCTGGAGTGTCTCACCTGCTGACTGCTAGCAGCCATCAGTCAAATCTGTGTACTCGCTGAAGCTGAGAAGCTTAGGAGGCTTTGGAATCCAGCAGAGTTCAGTTCAGTTCTGATTTCACAAAGTATCCACTATTGGGCTTTAGATAACCGTATGGCACTCATTTTCCTCATCTGTAAAATAGGCTCACAACTGATACCTAAATTGTGGAGCTACTTGAACTAACTGAAACCAAAAAGCAACGATCACAATGCGTCAGCCCTATGATGCCAGTCCACCTTACTCAGACTTCTGTTTCATTCTCTGATCTGTTCCCCACTGCGCACCCCATGCCCTACATGGTACAGCGCCAGCCCTGAGCTAGACGCCCTACCTGTGTGGGTTCCACAGCTCCAGCACCGTGGCCCTAACCTGATGGCTGCTTCCACCTGGAAGACCGTCCATCCGTTTCTAACGCCCCACCCAGATTTGACCTCCTACCTGAGTCCTTCCTTCATTCAAGTGGCTTCTTCCTCCTGGACCTCCGAAGGGGAGCTTCTGGGCGGACGCCATCCAGGGACGCCCTATATCGGCTATCCGCTCTCCTTCCTATGGTGCATCCCTGGGAGATTTGTATCTAAACCTCTCTACTGCCTTATCTAGGGTAGCAAATAGATACACATAACTATTTCTCAACAAATGTTTTCTCAATGCTTTATTTTTCTCCCAATCAGTCATTTGTCATTGAGGAATACTAAAATTCTAGTAAGTCAATTTTAAAAGTGTGCCTACCTCCCTGGTTCCCTAATCCCCACAAAAGGCTGCACAGCTTGAGTTAAGTCCTGTCTTCTGCTTTTGAATTTGCAATTGGAAACATATGGTAATTTGGAAGGCAGCCATTTTTCTCTTCTTTCTTTTTTCCCCTCTGGAAAAAAAAAAATCACCTTTAAAGCCTCACTAAATATGTCAAGAAACAGCAATGAAAATGTCAAGAAATTGTAATATTGTTTATTGCAACACACACACACACACACACACACACACACACACACATACACTGGCATGTTTACAAAGTTCCAAGTTGAGAAAACAAGGGCTAACTTTAGATTTTGGATTTTTTCTTCAAATCATAATAAGGAAAAACAGAAACATCAACTGCAACCTCGGTGCACAAAACCTCTTAGTCATACCCACCAGGCACTTTCAAAAACAAGTTTTCTAGAGAAAAGATTCTAAGTTTGAGCTTGCTGCCTGACGGATCCTGCTGCCTAGATCAACAGTAGGATTCCAAGTGCTGCCCTTGGATCCTGGATTCCGTTTCTGGATGGGGTCACCAGCAATGGAGCCCGTGCTTTCCTAATGCATTTCCCCTCCCCTCCCCCTGGAAGCCCTGCTTCAGGCTGTTTCTCAGATCTGAACCCAGAGAGGAACGAGCAGCCCCGGCTCCTGTAGCAGCGACGCCATGCTGTGGTTCCCACGATGGCCACAGCTGTCAGTGGTGGGTCATGTCTAGAAATTTTGTCTGCACGCGGGCCATTCCCAGCCAGTACTGATGAGTCCTTACTAACAAATCTTCCTGCTCCTAATAGCTTGGCTCTCGGTGCAGAGGAAAAGGAGGGAAGGCGAATGTACACTACTCATCTTGCTTTCTTCAAGAGGCACCCCTGACTCAGCCAGTGGAGCCCCAGAAGCAGGGCTACCTCCTCCAGAAGCCCTCTGGAGACTGACCACACCACACTGGTACCCTTCTTCCCTCTTTTTTCGCCAATTGCCTTGTGAGCATGGATAAGTATCTTGAAGCAAAAGCAAACAGAAGCTTCGAGATCTGTGTGTGTCACATGACCATCGGCCCTCTGCATTCCCTCGTCCCTGCAGCAATCCCTGGGTTTCCTTCAGAAGAGACCTCTATCACTAATCAAAGCATTGCTCAGAAACAGACCGAGTCTCAGATGCCTCGTCAGCCTTCTTGCCCACCACTGCGTCCAGAGCACCTCACAGTCAGTGCCCTGGACATGCACGGATTATACCTGTACTTGTTCTTAACCGTGAACCTCATTTTCCACGTAGTCAAGCTGTCCTCCCCAAGCAAGTAAATATGTGCCTTGTCTCATTTTAGCATCGTGCATAGGAGAATCATAAAGCAGAAAATCCATGCCTCATGACAGCTCTGTCACTTCCCACTCGTGTGACATTATGCTATTTATTTTCTCTATCTGACATTCTTTATCTTAAAATGAGGATAATAATAGCATCTATCTCATGGAAACAAAATGACTGTTAAAGGAGTTAATGGAGGTGAGAGGCTTTGAACAGGCCTAGAAAACAGTAAGCGTGAAATAGTATTAAATGTTGAGTCCCTTACTTCCTTTTATAATAGTCCATACTGCAGACTGTCTCATCTCTTCAGTACCTTTTGTGCCTTCTGTAGATCAAGGACCATTTGCGCTGTTGTGTCACCTACACTGCAAAGCACCTATTAGGTGCTGATAGTATAGGGATGAGTGATATTAGCAGGGTTGCCTTCATGGAATTTACTATGTAGAGGGAAACAAAACAAGAGAATATAGTAATATAGGGGCCTGGTGGGATGGCTCAGTGGTCTAAAGCGCCTGCTAGGGAAAGCTTGGGCCGCTTCAGGGACCGCGGTTTGATCCCTGGCACCACATGCTGCGCCAGCCCTGCCCTCGGGGCCGGCTGAGCCAGTCATAAAAATGAGTAAATAAACAAACAAAGGTTCTGAAACAAGAAAAAAATAAATAAATAAAATTTAAAAAAATATATAGTAATATAACAAATACGAAAGTGTAGGACATCACCAGGCAGAGAACAAGTACAGATGGTGATGTCAGCTTGGCAGAAGCCAAATAAGGCATAAAGTGTCATGGCGAGGAGCAGCCCAGAGGCCGGGGGCGAATCTTGAGTAATCAATAGCTTCCAGTTGCCAGATCTTAAGAAAAGTTCACTGCAAATCCATTGCAAAGCTCGCAGCTGTGCACAGCAAGTCCGTTGCTGAAGATCCAATTAGAAAAAAGACTCGGAAAAAAAAAAATGGTAAAGCGGGCGGAGTCCTTCCTGGCAGTGCGTCCCTGCTCTAAGCACCTGTTCACCCGCTTCAGTTCCTCAGAGCCCTTGTGCCGATCATCGCTTTGCAGAGCCAGCTGGAGAAATTCAGTCAGTGAAGTAACCTGCAGAACCGCCCTAAACTGGCCCCTCTGAAGCCCTCTTCCTTGATGTTTCTGGTTCTCTGTGCTTTAGGATTAGAATTGATTTATTTTGTCAGATATTCCAGGCACATTTTGAGCGGCTCTTAGGTGTAAAAGGGAAGAGCCTTGCTGCTCTGAGGCTATCAGACAGATTTATGAGGGCTTTTCAAAACTATCGCTGCAACCCAGGTGCCTCAGTAGGACCCATGTAGTAGAAAAGCCTGGACAGCCATGTCATAGGGGCCTGCAAGACCTTACGATACCTGAAAAATCTCATGGGTCCTTTTTTTTTTTTTTTTCCTTCTTCTTCTTCTTCTTCTTCTTCTTCTTCTTCTTCTTCTTCTTCTTCTTCTTCTTCTTCTTCTTCTTCTTCTTCTTCTTCTTCTTCTTCTTTTCTTCCTCTTTATTTTTTGTGGGACTGGGGTTTGAACTCATGACCTTGCACTTGCCAGGCAGGCACTTATGCCACTGAGCTATATCTCCCCAGCCCCCTTCCTCTACTTCTAATCCCAAATTTTTACTATCAAATGAGTTCATATACACTCATGTGTTGGAAAAATGTTTATACAGAATCTCTCCGTCTGACCTAACTGGTCACTAATTTACATAGCTGCTCTTTAGAATAGGGCTTTTGATATAAATGTAAATGTGGCTCTTTCCTTGACCTAACCTTGGACAGGAAACAGCTTCTTTCAGTAGGGCACATTGTAATTGTGGTAAATCTGCAGAACCTTATTCATGGCATGTTGTGTTTTGCTTAGTGGATTTAAAATATTCACCAGAAAAGAATCTGACCCGTCAAAAAAGCTAGGTCACCAATTAGAGGAAACATTTTCTACCTGAGGAAGGTTTGAATGAGTGATTTAAGAAACGGAAAGAAAATACCCAGGAATGTTCCATGTAGAGATTAAAAGGGGGACCTCAAGCCACTTGAGAAGAATAGCAGCCAAGACCCAAGGCACCTTTGGGGAGCAACGGCAAAAGCTGCTGTGCTGGTAATGTGGGGGACGGGGTGGGAGCAAGAAACGCTCTTTCTCTGAATTGCATCTGAGAATGAACCAAGCTACGACTGGAGTGAAGAAAAGCTGGAACCTTCCTGCTGGGGGCGAGAGCCATCCATCGTTGCTCTTCTCTAGTTGAATGAGAATAGCTGTCCTCTCTCTCTCTCTCTCTCTCTCTCTCTCTCTCTCTCTCTCTTCTTTTCTTCTTTCTGGTACCAGGAATTGAATTCACAACCTCATACTGCCAGGCAGGTGCGATGCTGGTGAGCTATAACTCCAGCCCTTGGTACTCCTTTTATGCTAAAGTATTCATTTTTCCCTGATCAGGGCCACCTTCCTACAGCCTAGCAGCATCGATCACAGAACAGAGTATAAAGTATGAGTGGATCCTGTGGGCAAAATTCAGTTGTGCTTTGTGTGAATGAATCCCGGGCAGTTTGCACAGAGCCAGCCTTGTTTTCAAGCTCTTGCTCAAATCATGCTATTTCTATTGCTCGAAGGAGTCTGCCACTGATGTATGGTTTTGTAGTAAAATGGTGTTTGCCCGCTCAGGAAGTGAGGTGGTGGTTCTTGAAGCGCAATCTCAGGGCCACTCAGCAGAACCCTCTGAGATGTTTTCTGCAGTGCAGGGCTCTGGGTTGCACCAACCCTCAGGGTCCACGGCGTGGGACAAAGCCACCAGGCCTTCGTAAGTATGCCGACTGATGCAGAGACACGCTGATACCTGACGCCCAATTAGGAGTTGTTTCTTTGCTAGGAATATTAGAGTGAATTAAAAGAAAAACTAAAGAAAGAAAATGAGCAATGCTGTTTGTCACTTTTCCTCTGAGCTTTAGATGTATGCTCATCGAGACTTTCCTCGGGAAGCTCCTACAAACAATGGTTATTGATGAGTTCAGAGAAATTGTAGGCTTTCCAATGTACCCTTTGTGTGTGTGTGTGTGTGTGTATGTGTACATATATATACATGTATATACCCTTTCCTGTAACTTGAAAGAACTTAGCTTCTGTGAATTGAAGGGACTCCCATGAAGGGGCTCCATTTTATTTATTTTTAAATTGTTAAAATTCTGTATTTATGTATGCATGTATTTATTTATTTATTTATCCTGTACAGGGTCTCACTATGCAGATGGGATCATAGTGATCCTCCTGTCTCAGTCTCCCCAGTGCTGGGGTTATAGGCGTGTGCCACCATGCCTGGTTTCAGTGGCCTGCACAATGCGCCCATGGTTCCAGGGCCAGAACCACATGTGGTACCAAGGAACAAGCCCAGGTCCTTGTGCTTCCCAGGCAGCGTCTTAAATTACCAAGCTATCTCCCCAGCTTGGAGGCTTTGTTTTAAAGGTATAAATTTATTACAAATAATTTAGTCCCTGTCTGACACAAAGCAAAGCAAAGAGGCTTCCCATTTCCTAATTGGAAACAAAGTAAAACAAACATTAAAACCAAAAATTAGGAGCAAAGGGTCTCCTTTGTTGCAGTGGCAAGTAGGAGCACGAAAATGACACCCACAAGTTGGAGGAATTTCTTTAATGTCCAGTGGTGGCTGGCAAGGAATCAATTATGCCTCAAAATGTCAGGACCCGAGGCTCAGTGAGGAGGGTTTCATGGGGTCTACAAGAAGCACAAAGGCAGAGCACTTGGCTGTCTTTGGAGGGTACTTTGACTGTGTATCCCAGTGGACAGTCAAGTACCCAGTGACAAGTATAGTATCCCAGTGGCCAGCCAAGTATCCCAGTGGTCAGCTAAGCACTCCAGTGGCCAGCCAGTCATCCTAGCAACCAGCCAAGCATCCCAGTGGCCAGCTCAGCATCCCAGTGACTAGCCAAGCATCCCAGTGGCCAATCAAGCATCCCAGGGACTTCCAAGCATCCCAGTGGCCAGCCAAGCATCCCAGGGACCAGCCAAACATCCCTGTGTTCAACTCTTCCTTCCCTTTTGTTCTAAGGTGTTGGTCCCAGGAACCACATGCTTATTCTGGAAGTTCAGGCTGCTGCAATTAAACCCCAACAGAAGTAGCTTATAAGCAATAGCACTTCACATCTGACAGCTCTGGAGGGCAGGAAACCCAGTATCAAGGTGCTGACAGATTTGGTGTCTAGGGAGGGTTCATACTCTGCTTTACAGATAGTCATTTCATAGTTGTGTCCTTGTGGTAAAAGAGCTAGGCAGCTTTCTTTTATAATCTCATTTATAAGGGTCTCAGTCACATGGCCTTTTCATTGCTCAAGGTCTTTTCTTCATAATATCATCATATTAATGTCAAAGTTTTTAGGGGATGAGTGTGATCAAACACAAAAATTCTAGCTCTGCTCAGAATCTACTTCCTGGGGAATCCATTCATGCCCCCTCTTCTATGCAGTCATGCAGAGCTCAAGGCAAGAACAGAACCTCTTTTTCTCCCTGTTGCACCACATCCAAGCTACAAGCTGCTGTCTTCTGTGTCCCTGATGTCACTCCAGACCTACCATTTTTCATTGTCTGCATAACTCTGACCATCATTCAAGCACCACAGCTTTTTACCAGGGTCTTAAAACTAGTTCTAAAACAAGCAACATACAGAGGCAAGCATGGCTTCATTTCCCCTTCTAAGTCCTGATCCTGGAAGTAGATGAATGTGCTTCTGTCTTTCCATTAAATGTTCCAGCCTATTATGGAATCCTGAATGAAAATATGTCTTTTTCTTCAACTTATTTGAACAATTCCATTTGTAGCTGGACATTTTACCTCTAGGAAAGGATATATTCCAGAAATTTCATTCTGTTACTCCAGTAAAAATATATAGTTTCCAGAAATAGAAAGATTTTTATTTGATCTAAGAATTAAGGATGGCAGGATTTCTTTTTTATTAGAGGATAGAAAATATAATTCTGATTCATTAACTCATTCATCCTTTTAATAATTGTGCTTTAAGGAGTACCTTTATCTTTGTCTTTATATATTTTATGTCCAGCTCTGGGGACCAAAAGTTTGGTCTTTTAAAATCCTTTTAGATGAGAAGAGACAGCAGTAAATAAATATAAATGTAAGATGGTCTTGACTGGTGGTGTTTTCAAGATAATGGAATCGGGTAATAGTGACAGTATGTCAATCTTGGCAAAGACAGGTTTCAGGGAGAAGTGTCTTCCACGTATCATCTACAAAATCTAAGCTTAGGTGGGAATATTTGAGGGAAGTCCTGCACGAGAAGCTCTGTGTGGAAGTAATGAGACTAGTGTAGCAAACAGCGAGGGGAAAACCTACTTATGCCCTCGACTAGAGTAAAGGTGTGGGGACAAGACGGGGCCAAAGAAAAGGGAGGAGCGAAGCTCAAGGGGCACTGGGAGTCTACAGTCAGGGCTGTGGTCTGATCTGCAGGGCATTGGGATCCACGGGGGCTTTCAAGCAGAAGCGTGATGGGGTCCAGTTTACAGAAGCCCCTTTCATGAGGACGATGTGTCCTCATGAAAAGCAAGAACCAACTGTGGTGACCAATGAAGGGCCGGCTCCAGGCACCTGACCAGAACGTGCTCAGAGTTAAGGAGACAGTGAATGGCCCCAGACACAGAAGACAGCAGCCTATGGGAGAAAAGGTTATGAACAAAATGACCACTTTTAGATTTTCAGCACTTGGGTGGGTTTTGAGGCCATTTTCTGAAATGGTAAGACTGTTTTTTAGTAACCTTATCGATGCTGAATGTTTGCCTTGAGCAGCCGCTCTTCTCATGGTAGGAGGACTGATAGAGACCCCGCTTGGGCTGTCTTTCCTCTCACTGCTTCATTTGCTTCCCCGAGGCACTGCATATTTCCTGGACAGCCGTTCTACGCTCTTGCCAGAATCTCTCCTAGAATTTGCTATGCTTCAGCATTCCTGGACACTTTATTGTAAATGAGTAGCTAAAGGCAAGGTGTAATTAGGGGCAAGGGCAGCAGGGCATGCAAAATCGGCCTCACTGCAAGCTCAGCGTCCTTATACAGGTGCCGCTGCAGAGCTCCTAGGCTACTGCCAGGCGCGAGGGACCATCGGTTGCATCCTGATGGGCGGAGAACCCAGCAGAGCACTCAAGAATGATGTGGGGGAGACCTCACGCTGGTAATTCTAACTCTACCCAGGGGCCTTCTTTCATCAGGCACTGATAAGACTGGAATGATTTACTGGTTCAGCTAGGTTCACGTGTTTTTCCTAAGGACAGTAACAAAATTTAATTTTGATGGGGATTTATAGGAGCAACTAATAGACACCATATTTCTAATTCTTCTAAATTTCTGTAATGTTAAGAAATTTTATTAACTGATACTTATTATTTTGACTACAGAATGAGTTCAGGATTCCTCTTTGGTTCTGAGATGCATGCCTCGCTCAGGTCGTAGTTACCAGGAATCCTATCTCTGCTTTCTTGTTATCACTACATATTTCGTGTCACCCTGCATTTGATAAAATTTTTGGCTGTTCCACTGGTGCTAAGCCAATTCATAAGATCTCAAGGCAAGCATTTTGTAGGCTCTCCTTACTGCTGGTTTTACTATACTTTAATACTCTTATTTTTTTCTTTGTATCATATTTTGGTTACTGTTTGCTTTTGTGCCAATATCTTTGGCAACTGCTTTGAACAAAGAAGAGCTTATGTTTTGCATAAATGCATTTTCTTTTGTGCATTTCCATATGCATTGTCAAGAATTCACTTTCTTTTTGGAGCTCAGAGGAAAGGTCTTGGGCTAGAGGAATCTTTTTTTTTTTTTTTTTTGTCTTTTTGAGACAGGGTCTCACTATGCAGCTCAGGCTGGCCTTGAGCTCACTTTTGTAGCCCAGGCTGGTCTTCAACTCACACTGATCCTCCTGCCTCAGCCTCCCAAGCGCTGGGATTACAGGTGTGTACCACCATGCTTGGCATATTGCTTTTTTAATTTTTTTTTTAATTTTTGTGGCACTGGGGATTGAACTTAGGACACTTTACTTGTCAGGGAAGCACTTATTCTACTGAGCTATCTCCCCAGCCCTTGGCTAGAGGAATCTTTCCAAAAGAAAAACCACAGTTTTTGAGCCAGGAACAGCAGCAGAGTTTGAGGAAATAACATGAAGTATTAGGAAAACAAACATGTTATGCTATGTTAGTTTTGATATGTGATGCTGAGGATATTATTTCATATTAGAAAGGAAATAATACATTGAATTCAAACATATTCAAGAAATCTAATAGAAGGTGAAGCCTATTGGAGCTCTGAAAGAGCATTTATCCCCACTCTGCCAAGTGTCCTCTCTCAGAAGCTTTTTTAAAAAACAACAAAGTAGCGATTTCTAGACAGAGTCCAGTGCTGCCAGCAACCCAGGCAGGGCTTCTTTCTTTCTCTTTTTTTCTTTTCTTTCTTTTATCTTTTTTGAGGCAGGGCTTTGCTCTGCAGTTCGAGCTGTCCTTGAGCTCACTTTGTTGCCCAGGCTGGTCTTGGATTGCCAACAACCCTCCTGCCTCAGCCTGCTCAGTCCTGGGATTTCAAGTGTGCACTACCACATCCAGCCTTAAGGGCAGGATTTCTCTGGAAGGAAAGTGAGCTGGATTGTCAGCTGACATCTTCTCCTGGTCTTTGGAGGGCTCAGGAGAGTCTGCAGGCCATACCATCTGTGTGGCAGGCAAAGGCTTTTAAAAAGAAGTGTTCCAATGCCTGTTAGGAATTTTTAGTAGGCAGAAGAGATCACCTTAAGTGGTGGCCAGCACAGTTTATCATAACTCTAACATAAGCACAATACGGAAAACAAAGATAATCTCTAAAATAAAAATTTTAAGCAAACATTTGCGGACATTATTTGTTCTTATCTTTTTAAGAATGGGAATTTCTTAGTGTAGATTCTTCCTAAAGTTCTCTGAAGTAATCATTTGAGCGCCAGTAGTTTATTTGAAAAGAAATGAGCAGGGAAGAAACAATGTCGATGAAGGGCATGCAGATAAGCAAGTCTCAGTGACACCCTTGGCTCTCTGAGAGGCCACCTGCCACTTTGACCCTGTGAGCAGCAGATTCCAGGAAGTATTCTGTATGCAAAGATTTAGTGAGATGAAAGGAGGAAGCGGGAAGAAACAGAGACAGCTCAGAGACCAAAGCAGCCTCATACTAGCATTAGCACAGATGCTGCAAAGGAAGGAGGCCAATGGACTGGTGGGTGGGATGGTGTGCAGTTCTCAGAGTTTTATACTGACCAACATGGCACCTAGGGCCAAGGCTATAGATCAGAGAATACAGCATTTCTCAGGAAAGGCCAGGCATTTGATCTAAATAATATCTTGCAGAGTTTCAAAGGAACTAAATTAGCACATGTGAGACTTGTCCAAGAAAACTGGCAGTGAAATTCAGCTTTAGGATGTTGGCCATTCGTTGCTGACCAGGCAAGAGATGCTAGCCTGAGCGGTACTGTCTTCACATTTACTACGTCTTGGCGCCTTTCATGTTTCAAGGTGGCAACTCCAACTACAACTCAGTGGAATAAACAAGCAAAACCATCTTTAAACTAATCTGTACTGTTTCCAGAGCCTTGACATTGGAGAGCAGGAAATATTCATTTTTTCTATGATAAAAGTAGCCCCTCCCTCATCCATTCAAGAGCAGATATTTATGCTCCAGTGCTAATTCCTCTCTGATCTCTGAGCTGGTGTCTTGGGTCTACCTGGGAATGCCGACCTTACTGGCACTTGAGGTTAGTGTGATAAGGCTATCCTGGCACTTCCATGGCTCCTGCAGCTACAGCAGTCTGTCTGTGACCATCACTCACTTGCGTCTTGGTTACTTTTCTCTTGTTGCTGGGACAAAATACTCAACACCTAAAATTAAGGAAGCAAAGGTTTATTAGCTTGCAGTTCATGGAGGTTTCAGTCTGTCATCAGCTGACTCTAAGGCAAGATGGCATGGTGAGTGGCAATAGCTCAAGGAGGCCTAGGACTGTAAAGCAGCAAAAGCAAAAGAAGAGAAAGCCCCTCTTCCTCCTTTCTGGGGAATGCAAGTCCCTCCCTGCCCTGAGGCTGCAGCACTCCCAGTGTCTCTGTGCCCTCCTCTTGTGTAATAGCCTCAGGAAGTTTATAAAGTGACCCCCCCCCCAGTAACTTTGTTAAATTCCTGAACTTCTCAAGTTGACACAGTGAACAACATCCTAGAGTGCTAAGGGCGTGTCCTGGACACCCTAGATGTAGAACTGGTGAGCCACTTGGTTAAGCTTCCAGAGTCCTCACCTTGACGCAGTGTGTCAACCATTATACTGTTACCATGCCACGCCCTCCTAACCGTGGTCTGAGCTACCATTGTGGCCATGCTTCTCCCAAGCAAGCTACGGATAACCTAGAAACACTGACCCTTGGAATCTCTTTGGCACCAGAGTTCCCTTCGTTGGCTGCATCCTAGCCCAGGACCTTCCTCACCCATCCACATTTTAATCTCTGTTTTATCCTTTGCCCAGGATTTACTTGGGCACCGATACATTCATGCCCTCTTTTTTACCTCCTTGTTATCCTTCTAGGAGGAATTGGTGAGTTTTCCTTATAAATTATAATTCCCTTCTTCCAACTCCCTGGCCAACCTTTAGGTGCCAATCTGGCTGGGAGAACCATGCGCTTGTGTCTCAGGCTGGGACACCGACAGCCTAAGGCTCACACGAAATTTTGGAAGCTTTCTGCCAGTGGTGTGCTTACAAGTCTTCCCGCTCTGGCTGCACCACCCTGGTTTTGAGCATCAGTACTGGAATATCAATTCATTATTTATCTTCTGTATTGTTATTAGAGGGATCCTAGCCTTCTACCAAGTACACGACTGGTGCAGGTTGGACAAGGTGAAAGAGAAACAGTGCTTTAATTTAAAACTCGTTACTCTTATAAATGCCCAAAAACAATGGCTGCAGTGTTTGGCCTCAGTATTTACGAGAATTACAGAAAACATACATCAGTACGCAGTGGGAGTCTCAGGATATTCCCAACAATCTTCCCTGAGGAGCATTGTAAGCTTCCCAACCTTGGCATTGTAAGCATTTCAGTTGAGGAGCTGGTTGCTTTGTACTGCAGTCCCAGAAGACCTCATGATGCTTATGCGTGAGAGCCTCTCCTTCATGCCAGAGAGTGTGAGAAATGCAGGCCTGCTACGGCGGCCCACAGCCAGGCCATGCTGTCAGCTGCACGTCTGTCTGCTATGACTGCTGCTGTGGTAACTCCTGGCTGTATCTGTTGCCTTACTCTAAGCAGCCAGTTGATGTCATGCAGGCCACTGCAGAGATTCAGATTTCTTGGGTCCTGAGGTGGATATGATTTTGAGGACCTTTCATGAAGAAAAAGAAAAGAGGGAGAGGGAGTAGGAAAGAGGGAAGGAAAAAAGAACAAGAAAATTCTAAATACTAAATTAGGCCAGTTGTGAATATCTACTTATAATGAGAAAAAAATTTGCGACTTGCAAGTTGTAAAAAACTGACAAACCAGATCACAAAACCTCAAAAGGTCACTAATTTTATTAACTACATTCTGAAAACACTCTCTCTCATACTGTTTCTATATATTTGCCCGCACCCGTTTTTAACTACCTATTCATGGAAACAAGGTTATGTAATTTTTTTCTGTAGGAAACATAGGATCTTAAACTGAGCTGAGGGAGGGGAAGCATGCTAGGAAGAGTGCCAGTTCACCTTGCCGGCGGACGTGGGCTGCAGCAGAGAATTAGGTGGGAGCAGAAGAGATGCAGGGCAGAGTCTGCATTGCACAAATTCATTCCGCCAAACATGAACTAATGGTGCTCCTAACCAGCCTCTCCAAGGCCGGATGTCTGATACCTGTGCCTACTCTGATACCACCTGACAGGTGTTCGTGTTGGGGGAAGACAAGGTCGGAAAAGCTAAGAGTCTTAGTATATTCAATCTGGTCAAACCCTGGAAAAATACGGCATGAGAGCACATTTCTAGGACCCCTAGTAGGGCTTGGAAGGACCCAATCTGTGGGAGGGGCCTTGGCCAGTGTGTCCTCACTGTCCTTTGAACTCACTGCCCCTAGGTTCAGATATTGGATGTATCCAATCCGCTAGGCTTTCTGATGTCCAGTTTAGGACTCACTTTGGGAGCTACTGCTTTAAGAAGTCTTTCTTGATCCTCAGAGCCTGAGCACATTCCTCCTCCTCCTCCTCCTCCTCCTCCTCCTCCTCCTCCTTCTTCTTCTTCTTCTTCT